>JAYDZE010559087.1:0-31270 GCA_034509125.1 Monilaria moniliformis | reverse complement strand
AATTCAGTCTTTGTTAAGAAGATAATGGTTGGTCTCACCCTAGAGCTTTCTATATATATATATATATATATATATATATATATATATATATTCTAAACGAGATCGACTAGTCATATATAAGGACATCCATATGACAAATTGTCATTTTTTAAAGATGATTGACACTTTCTAGAGGGTAATAGAATAAATATTATTATTTTTGTTATTAAAATATTTTTTATATAATATACACTATATACATGATATATGTTTATTTATATTTGACTGAATTTGGAGGATGATTAGTGGAGTTTGAACCCTTTTTTTTTGTTATATATAAATATGATTGGAGGTTATACTATTTGGCATTTTAAAAAGAGACGAGATATATGTATTTTAGATACAATATTGGTAGAAATAATTTAAGCCAATTTGGGCAAAGAATTTGAAAGAAAACGAATTTGATGAGACGGCCGGCTTGCCGTTGACGTTTGTGCGGTAAAGTAACAACGTATCAACATCTGGCAAACGCTCATGGACGCAATTGTAATGAAGAACAATAAAATATAGGCAATTTAGTAAGTCATATCATTTTATTTTATTTTCATTAAAAATCTCAAATTAGTAAAAGTTAATTTATCCATTGTGAATCATTTCTTATGAATAATCACATATGATGTAATATCATTATTTCTCGCACAAAAAAGACAAATGAAAACCAAAACGAGCCCTCGTGGAGCTGTATTTAGATTATTATTATTTTACGTTTAATTATACAAAGATATAAAAGATATAAATGGTTCGATTTGTATTTTTTATTCATATATTTAAAGTCAGAGGAGAAAAATAAATTGAGATTTAAATTTTTATGTAATTAGATATTAATCATATTAACAACAATTTATGAGACATTATAATAAAAATAAATATACTAAATAAAAAAGAATAATACTAATATGGCCTAAATATAAGCGATCTTTGAGAAAGATGATTGACATGTCACTCCTCTATACATATTATGTTCACGTAAATGCGTGTGCTTAACCATTGGCATTTATTTGTTCATGCATGTTGCATTGTAAACCCTCCGTTTCTTTGAAGTGTCCCATTTTGAACTTTTTATTGTTCCCCAATATGCCATTTATCTCAGATTTTGAGAGTATAATAATGACATTCCTTTTATTTTGACTTTAAAAAAATTATAAATTTTGATTATTAATTTGTGTGTGTTGTGGCGTATCTAAAATATAATTTTAGGGGTATCAAAATGACATTGTTTGATGTTTTCTTTTTTTTTATTTTAAATTATGCACATCGTGGCGGCTTACCCTAAGGCAAAATTAGGCACTCCTGATGATCAGTGGGTCGGCCGACACCCCCCCCCCCTATTTGCTACTATATATATATACGAAAAGGATCTCGTGAGAATGGTAAGTGTTTGTGAGAAATGATGATCATTTTTTGCTCTTTGATCACAAAGATCTATAGCGAATATATTTTTTTACTGGATAAATGCAGCACATAGGTTCGAATTCGAAGCGATTTTTTTTCTTTCATTTAGCTCATGTTCATTGATTTTATATGCTTGTTCGTCATTCTTATTTCTTAAGAAAATTTCAATTTTCAATGAATCTCTATCTATATACAAATAATTAATAAAATTACAATTTTTTTTTATTTTCTTTGTATACACCTATACATCAATAAAAAGACAAAGTAAGTCTTTCTTTAATCCGAAAAATTGATTTCACATCAAGCAAGCACAATTCTTCCAGCTGATGCCAGCCATAAGCCTATAATTTGAAGAACAAATGTAATTATAACATTTGGTCCAATGGTTTTTGTTTTCCAGACGTAAACTTTTGGTGTAATATATCAAATGGGACAAGAGAATTATTTTCACCGTCGGTTTGTGCAAGAAGCCATACAATTAAATGTACAGCTCATTGCATGTGACAAAAATGTCGTCGGGACAAAAGATATAATTTCAACTAATCAATCTTATATTATATACCTCGATTGTGCGTGACGAATAAGTGCACATATTTCCAACCAAAAAAGGTTTGCATCGTTGTACCCAAATGATGTTCTATCATTCCACAAAATACGGAGTTAACAATAGATTAATTAAATTAAGTAGCTACGTAAAGGAAGGCGCAAATTTTTAGAAGATCTCCCCTCCATATAATTGAAACTTGAAAAGAATATTTTTTAAGGAAGAAAAGGAACGCTAATAATAATAATAATAATAAAATCTTCATCAAAAAAAGAAAAAAATGCTCAGTATATTATATCTAGCTAAATGTGCCGTGAGCACTGCAAGTTGGATTTGTTTTGTTTTTCATTTATTTAACGTAAAAGGAAATAAAATAATAAATTGAACTATCATTTTTATTTAATTTATAAAATTAATTATGACAATAATTATTTTCGATATATTAGAATTATAATAAATATATAAAATAAAAAATAATAATACTAATTTACATAGTCCAAACGTTCACGGAGAATAAAATTGTGACTCATACTCAAATCTCTCGTCCTTGCAAAGGCGACGCGACGAACTTCACAAGCTCAAATTTTAGTAGCTATAATTAGACTGGATATTGAAATTCCTCATTGTAGGCAAGTATTGCTCTTGTCAAATTAGGATTTTACAGTGACGATGAAGTACAGCTTAGTTGGTAAGCCACTTATCCTCCAACCAATATATCGGGGGTTCAAGTCATCACAGGGGTAAATAGAGAACTATTATTGATCCTCTTTTCAAAAAAAAAAAAAATTAGAATTTTACACTTTTTGTCACTTTCTTGATCAATGGATAATTTGTTGAGAACCTTATCCACTATGATATAGGCACTTGTTGTGATATACTATAAACATTAAATTTTCTTAATAGTAAATTCTTAATTTTTTTTAAAAAAAAATTCTACCTGTATTTTTCGGTTATTCTCCTGTCTCGAGTCTTTTGACTCCAAAAATAAACCATCAAATTGTCAAACCATTAATCAATACTCAAAAGTAGGGAAGTCAATCAAACCAACCCTATCGGATTGTCAAACTATTCGATTACGGGTTATTCAAGTTGTAATTATTGCAGTCAAAGTTATTGAATTTCAGGCTAATCCAATAGACCAATCAAGCTCAAGAGACATAATAAATGATTATCCAAGTGGATAAGTAGCAAATGCACCCCTAACATTTATAAGCGAAAATCAAATAACTCCTTAACATTATATTTTGAGCAACTTGCTCCTAAACGTTCATAAATTGGAGCATATGGCTCTTTGTGTCTAACCTCCATTAAAGTTTCATTTGAAAATATCAATTTTTTTATTTTTCTTATTTTTCTTAGCCACGGCCACCTTTCCAGTAATGGTGTACTTGAAGCCAGCAGAATCCCCACTGCTTCCGGTGCCTGAAAATTGCACAAACCCCTGTCCATATTCCAAGGTGTCGGTTTCATCCATACATCCCATTATTTGGTGGGCTTGTGGGATGAATATTCTTGCCTTCACCCGTAAATCGAAAGCGGATAGTTTGCAACATCATTCAGAGAAACGGCTCTTCATTAGGCTTGTAGCCGCATTTCAACATCTCTTTCAAGATGTTGGTGTTTTCTCCGGGAGCCATCAAGTCCAACGCGTCCCTGTGCCCCTCCCACGCAAGAGTCGTCATCGAGGAGCGTGACGACATGTCTTCCAACAAGATCTACTCTGCCGCTGAAACCTACCTCTACGGCCACGTCCGGCTCAACATCCAGCGCCTCAAGATCAACAAGCGCTACAAGGACCTCGCCCTCTCCATCCGCTTTGCCAAGTGCAAGAAAATCCTCGACTCCCACCTCGCGTTCCCCTTCAGTGGCGCTTCATCAACGAGGAGAGGAAGAAAACTAACAAAATCATCGATAAATGAATTTTGTAATTAATATATTCATATTGATAATTATATATTTCTAACAAAGAAATGCATTCATAAATGAATGTTGTTTCAACTTAAAACTAATATGTAACTCTTAGAACAGTAAGAACATACATTTTTTGTAAATGATTATCATTTTTTTTTTAATTTTGAATTTAAACGTTTTATATTAAATGTTATAGTATAATATAAAAAAATGAAATAATGAATATATTTTTCGAATATTGAATCAAAATGTATTTTTACATACATTTGGAAAAAAAAATCTTATTATAATAACTTTCAACAGTTTGCAAAAAATTAAAGTAATGAAGTTTGAAAACTAAATAATGAGAACTCGCTAATTTTCAGGTTGGCCCTATGGGGCTCGAGCTATCTTCGGGCCAACTCTATCGGGTTGTGGGCTATTCGGTTTAGGGTCATTCAAGTTGGGATTTTTTTGGATTATAATTTTTCAGCTCTAATCCTGTTGGGTTATCAAGTTAATCGGGTCAATTCATAGGTTATGGCTAAATTGACATCCCTACCAGAGCGCACGAAAAATATTTGGGTTGAAAAAAAAGTGGTGAAGATGGCCGGTGGTCGTCCAAGAATCTTGGTGTATTGTCGACGTAGCCGAAGAAGGTGAGGAGAGTTACCGAGGTATTGATGGGGTATAGGGTCCCCCGAAAAAAAAAATGAATTTTCAAATGGAACTTTAACGGGATGTTACATGTAGGAAGCTATTTCACTTAATTTATAAACGTTAGGGAGCAAGTTGCTTAAAATATAATAGTAGGGAGCTATTTAGTTTTCGATGTAAATATTAAGGCCATGTTTGATAGGTTAGATAAAATTAAAAACAAGATATTTCATCGTATTGAAGTAAGATTATATATCTTGGATTGATGTTTGATAGATTAGATAAAAAATCATGATTTCATAATTTAGTGTTTGATAGTCATATTTAAATTCATAACTAAAAATAATGCGAACAAAATTACCCTTAATAAGTTTTAAAAATTACGAGTTTGTCCTGTATATGCCCTAATATCAATTTGGATGAGAATAACATGTGCGTAAGTCATTTTTACTAATTCTTGCTATATTATTTTATTGTTCTACGAAAAAAAACGTTATTAAGCATACTAATTATTAACAGCAAATGCACAACTAATAAATTACAAATCATATTTAGTTCCCATTAACTAATAAATTACAATCATATTTAGCGAGCTCTAGTCGCGCATTAATTATTACTCATATAGTTATCTTTAATGGATTTTGTCATTTTCTTTGGTGGGAGACTGTGAATTTATAATTTAATTCGGTTTATTTGTTATAAGTCATCTAACATTTTCGATCAATCAACATTATCAACAATACATATTATTTGCATATTTTAGAATGCCATTCAATATACATAATACGAACTAACTGGAATTGCACGTAGAGGAAAGATATAGCAGTAAATCATTATATGAATATAACATAGCAGTAAATCATTTTTGGATTATGGAAAGAAACCAGGCTTAAAAAAAGATGATAGTGTATATATTCGTGCACAAGAAAATGAATGAACGTTGATACAGTTGGATTTGTTCTTAGACTTGGTACAATATAGCAAGATGGAAAAACTATCAATTATTTGCTTCCTCTTTTTGCCGAATGTGTCCTTTCTTCACTGCTCCCATCTTTTGGGTAACTCCATCATCATCGTAGAGTTCACTAGCTTATCCGTGAAGTCGAAACTTCAGCACTGCACAGGACAGACCTACACAAACGGATATATCATATACCGATGACCATTTGTCTTCACAGTTCCTGTCATCCAAGTATAACTTTTCAAAGAGTGAAACCATATATATTTTGAGATGCTAAATCTACTAGTATGAAAAACGAATATACAATTGCTTCATCAATCTGGAATAAATGCACTGTATCATCCTCTTATGCATTCACAAGGGTACACGAGATACAAAATTAGTAAGAATAGGCTAGTGAAGTTAACTACAGATGCAAAACGGAAAAGAAAATATCACTGCATTGAAGCATTATGAGGGAATACGCCTCACAAAGAAAAAAACTAGTGATATTTGGGTGGAAGATGCATCCACTCTAATTAAATCCAAAAAAGCTCCAACTCACTTGCTTGAGGCAGACTCAATCAGTCAAAGTAGGATTTATTGATCATAATTATGATTTAATCAGAATGAATGCATCCAAATGAGTGTTCCTCTACGACAAAAATTTACATGTGATTGAATAACATAAATAGCAAATATATCTAACAAATAAATACTAATTGTGGGAGCAGAGGAATAACATATCAGTGTATCAAGATTATCACATACATGCATATTCAGTGGTTTATAATTGATTTGGCATAGACTAATTAGATCATTAATTATAACTTGTGGAGGTATATATATGGTGATGAGCCATGGATACATATATGATCGTACTTGTGTATCTAGAATGATGAGTAAATCAATCATGGATTGTCTGTCAAAATATTGGGGCACGTCGTTTATATTAGGAGCCACCTATTCATGAAAAGACATTCGAATAATCTTTGCTAGTGATTACATTTCCAAAAACTGCTACTGATCACCACTTGCATTAATTCCATCTATTATTACAAAGTTGACTTCATTTGCAAATCAAAGAGCATTATTAGTTCTTTCTTGTGTTATACTCTTTTCTTTCAGGCACCCTACAAAAAATTATTACAAACTGTGTAACAGAAAAGCATAAAACATGTAAAAGAGCATAAAAAATAGCTAATTTCGTCTTGAAGAAATTCAATAGACAACAGTCAACAAATATCAAACACTTCTAGAATCACAAACCCACATACAAAAATACTGGTTTTTTCAAGAACTAACAAACGTTACATCAACATTATAAGACAAAAATAGACAATGATTGGAAATTAGAAGTACATTGGAACAGAGTTGTTGAAGATTCGAAGGGATTTTGTCTGTAAATTTCTTGCATCTAATTGCATTAAATGAACAACGAAATCAAGACTAACCTGAAATCGGGCAAAAGTGATCAAACAAAACAGACAATTGTATAATATTTAATTTAATTTAGGTATGACATTGTACGAAATCAGCATAATTGGGGGAAAACGATTTTTTTAATTTAGGTACGAAAATTGAGTGTGAACTTCAATAAATTGATTGTGAACTTCAGCAAATTAGGGAAAAAAGATAGAATTTAGGTAAGACGTTGTACAAAATCGGCATAAAATCAGGCAGATTTTTCAATCAAACGCAGACAGAATCGAGAAATCGACGAAATTGGGTGTGAGATTGCAGCAAGATGAACCAAAAAATGGATCTTGTTTCTAGGTTGAAGGCCGAGAAAATACAAAACGCGTGCCTACCTTTGCAAGGAAGGGTCTTCTTCTGGAATGCGTTCGCTGGATGTCACGTTTTCAGGGCACCGATGGAGGATGACTCAAACTAGAGAAGAAGTTGCTAGGGCTGGTAGAATGCTTTCGTCTTGACTTCACCGATTGAGAGAGGGTAATGGAGGAAAAGTTGAATGTAATAGGTTGATAATTTTGAGGTTGATGAGTAAGCGCCACCAATTTGGTGCGATATGTAATCTTGCTCACACGTCATTTTTAGCACGGGCCGTCACGGGCCTTGATACTAAACACGGGCTTACAGGATAAATTAACTAGGCTATCAAATGCATAAATAAGACAAGATAAAGCTCTTATCTTGGGCTTTTATCTAGGCTATTAAACAAGCACTAAGTGTGTATTTGCTACTTATCCTTGTCCAACTCTCAAAAGGCATCAAGTATTCAAGTAACTTGAATGCTTATAAAATCTCCAATTCAAGCTGATTATGTTAGCAGTATTTCATACTTAGTTCTGTAGTTATGCATGCATAATCACACATAGAATTCTGCAGAATTATGATTTCTACTCATGATTTGAAGCTACAGTAACTGTAACATATTAAAGACATGTTGGTATCTACTTACAATTTCCAAAATGAAATAAAAAAATCACATTTATTATGTAAATTTTGATGGCCTTGAACACAATACATTTTTTAGCATAGATTGGAAGAACAATTTATAAAATCTTTTCAGAAATGTCTACCTTAACATATATGAATGTATAAGGGACATGCAGTCTTTTACTCCAAGAAGATATCCCATTGCCCTTTTCATAAAGAAACCCAGTGCACAAACGAACCGACCAGGAATCAACAATACTCAAAAATTGCAACGCGAAACTGTAAACTCAAAACGAATTCAGCAAATAAATAAATAAATAAAAAAAAGCAGAGAGAACTTTGTCACACCTGAAAAATTAAAGATACAAAATTAAACATATTTTGAATTAGCCCTAACTGCAAATTGAATGTTACCTGAGCTCAGGAGAACAGAGGAGGGCGGCGGCGCAGGCGGGCTGGAGGCGCGGCGATTGCGAAGGCAGAACAGGAGGGCTGGGCGGCGCTACTTCTCCCCTCTTGCCGTGGCGGAGCGGCGCCGGAGGAGTGGGCGACGGGATTGAGATTGTGCGAGAGAGAGGCGCGATTTCAGAATTTTAGAATGAGAGGGAGAGACGCGATTGAGGGTTAGAACAGTAGAAATTAGCTAGGAACCCAAATACTGTCTTGAATTCAAATCCCTGTGGTGAGGCTGTGTGCGGAGTTGTGCGCTTTCGTTTAATTGCCCTATCTGCATGCAGAATAGTGGTATAGCCCCCATTTGCGTGCAATGTAGTGTGATACCATACCACCCTCTGTGCGGCATAGTATGTAGAAATTATAATAATTAAAAATTAATTTTATTAATTGGTTAAACAAATCGCTTATTTCGGATCTAACCTATGGATTGTTTGGAGAGAAGCGGAGAAAAATAGTTAGAGAGATAAAAAGTGCTGGATCCTATTAGAATAAGATGTAAAGAGATTGATGTTTATGGATATTGTGTTGTGAGAAATTTTCTATAAATAAAATGAGACTATTTTTGATTGACGCCTGACGGACCAAAATGGAAAAATAAGACTATATTTCGTGGACGGATAGAGTATTTAATAATTGGCCGGTTACTTATATTACAACCGGAAATCGGCTGTCTAGACAGAATCGATAATTATCAGTTGTTAATCAAATAAATTTGTGTGGTCTTAATCCTTTCATGATATTTCCTTCCTTTTTAAATAAAGGGGCTATTTAGCTTTTTTTCTTGTTCCCTAATAAATGTCCCATTCCAAAATTTAAAAGTACAATTATAATATTTACACATTTTACTCTTATTTAATCCAATACTTTTTAAAATGTGATAATTAGTTGTATATATCCATTTATCATGATAATTAATAAGGTTATAAAGATCAATCTTAAAATTTTCTTGGTATGCGTAATTTGATGGGAACACTTATAAAAAAACAAAGAGAGTATAAGTTGCATTATCTTACAAAGTTCACCTGGTCCAATTTATATCTGATATATAATACGTGGATTATTACATATGTAGCAAATTTATTTAGGATACTGTGATTCACCTTTGATTTAGTAAATTTACTGCACATTGAAAAAAAATATATCCACGGTTTACCAGGAACAACAGTTGCTATCTCCGATCATCATAGAATTAAGTAAAAATCCTTGTAACGAAACAAGCAAGATAGATTTGTTATCAAGAATTTCAAATCCTTCAACCAAAAAAATGCAGCAAGACAAATTTCGCAGAAGCATCACCAGCAAAGTTACGCTTTCTGCTCATGCCTTCAAGTTTTACTGTGACGATTCATCATTCAACGCTAGTGTTTCTGGGCAACGACTGCGTAAAGTCTTTTCTTTATTTATTGCCGTGATCAATAACCCACAATCAATATTCACAAGCAAATTGTAAAGAATAAAACGCACAAGTGACGTTATGCCAGCTGAAGCATTAGCCAAAAATACAACCTCTAATTTTCTTTTAGGCAACGAAACGAATGGCCACTACTAGCACAAGCGACTTCATCAGAGTAATCAATTCATGACCATCACCTGGGGAATGTTGTCCGAGAGAAGAGGTGTGAATCATGAACCTTAGCTCACAAAATCCCGAGCAAACGATAGACCAACAGGGTAAGACTGGTGGATTCTCATTTTTGTAGAATGGACCACCTTTCCGGCAGCGACATCTGTAGCATCTTTTCCCTCAACAACTGAAGTTTTCTGTAGCAAACTTGATTCGTCAGTTCCTATGATGAACTGAAGCCCCTGCATAGGGTACATGTGCACATTTGTCAGCCAGATAAACTATACCCCCTGCAGTAGAGAAATATTCGTCTCACTCACCTTTGTGCGCTCGCTTTCTGGAATTATAGTTTTATTTTCAATTAGCTTTGCTCCAACATCCTGTCACATTATACTGTAGATTCTTAGTCAACAGAATTGCATAGAGATTATTTCAGGCAAGGGAAATGGATGTATCCATGCCACTGGTGGATGGGAAGTAAAAATGAGTTTACATCTGATGTCAGTTATTGAAGCCAAAATTTTGCAGTAGAAGCATGTCAGATGAGCCAGAGCTGATACAAACCCCTCAATGACTGCATGAGTATAAACTTTAGTTGGAAAATATATGCTTTATCTGATATAATCCTAGAGTGACACCATATCACAGAGATCAAAAACCCAACCAGCCTAGTGAAAACATGATAAGGACAATAAATGACAACATAATAGCTTCTTGAGGAAGTTCCAAACTGCATATGGTACCATCTTAGCATAGTGACCAAAGGCTCATAGGAATAATAATCACTAGTTGATAAATCCTAATTGGGTGTGGTCCCCACGCATCCTCACAGGAGACTTTCTCGAAACTACAAATTTGGATGACAAACAAACAAAGGAAAAGGTTAAGACTGCTAACCTGGAGGACTTTAGAAGTCTGGCCATCTTTAATATTATCAGCCACTTGGCATAGATACCATAAACCAGAATTTGTCATATCCTGCCCACTTGGCATATCAACAGGCCATCTAAGCTGGAAACTCTTTTTATAAAATGACATAAATTCAAAAGTTAAGAATTTACCTGCTTACTTTCAAGTAGATCAAGTTTTCCTTCCTACAAGTTGACCAGAGGGGGAGTTCAACCCATAATTCGTCAGATCATCTCATCTTAAAAGCTAAAATGAGTACTCAAGAAACTATAATTACTTACCAAGCCAGATACCATCTCATGGATCAAGCCAATGTCACACCCTATCTGGTTAAGATTGGATCTCACATCAGAAACCTACAGTATAAGCAAAATATTAGAGATTGTAGACCTTATCTGGTGAAAGCTGCACATAATTACCATCGACATGGAATTCAGCTGGCAGAAGAAACAAAATCAAGAAAGTATAAACCATATCGACCATGAAGAAGTACATTCCTGATAGGGTATGAATATATCTCTGTAGAAGTTACCCAGTAGTGACATATGGAGTTTATTAACTGAGTCAAGTAGTAAAGAGTGATTGAAAATGGCAGTAGGGCTAGTAAGCCCAAGTAATCACAAAGCTATACAAGAGTCTAGTATTTCAATTAGATGCCCTAGCCTCTCAGGACATTCTTTCCCCGATCTAAATACTTAGGATGTGAGAAAATGAATAAGAAGAAACAAAAGAAAATAATTACCACAACATTACGTCCATACCACCACTTAATAGTTTGATTCTTGAAGCTGATTGTGCATTAAGATGAAAATAATAAATTGAAAGCTTCTCTGCACTTCAGCACTAGCATCCTTAGCTCATTAAATGGAATTCATGATATATTGACGAACACTAAGTGATCTAAAATCCATAGCGTCTTTGATCCGAGTAAAAATGTTATCTAAGAGGGAAAAAGGATGCATACATCATTGACGATAAGTTTGGAAATTTCCCGCTGCTCGTCTACTTTCCAATCTAGATTTTCCAGTCTCTTTGTTAAATGCCTCTTTGTTGACTGCAAAGGTAGAAATAAAAGGTTGTAAACGAAACAATACATCTGGAGGGGATCGTAAAACATTCTTTATATGCCTTCGTGATTTACTTACAGCCAATGCATCAGTAACATTATCTAACTGCTTTGACACAGATGCAACAGCATTTGCCATATTATGCTTGGTAACAAACATCATATCAGACAATGACCATCCCTGCATCAAAAAAGAAAGTAGAAATATAAACAACAGACGAATCTTAATCAGCCTACAAAAGCTGATGATCTGGTTTATATTTGTGTCATATAAGCTATTCAGATGGTTTTTAAATGCTTCCTTTAGCTTTGCTTGTGGTTGTCAAGAAAACTTCCAAATGATTATCTCTCTGTCTTTCCCATAATTATTTATTTAAATGATGGGGGGGATAAATTTGAATGATGAGCAGCAAAGCAATAACATAGAGTTATAAACATGATCATGGCATATGGAAGAGTAACCCTTATTGAAGTAATCCAATAGGCTAAATGGGCTCAGCCGCTCAAGTGTCAATATTGAATCTTGCCTTCCACCACATGTAACAGTACCCCATGGCACCCACGGCTGCTGCAGGAAGTATATATGAAGCATAACTTCCTGTGGAACCAAAGAAAAAGTAAGATTCTTAGCCATCAACAAAAAAACACAAATGATGCTGAAAAAGTATGACCAGTTCAAGGTAGCCATTGTAGCTAATGGCCATAAGAAAAGTCAACCTTGCTGCAGTAAACTATGTTCATTCGAGGATAAATACAAAGTCCATTCACTGAAAAGTTCATATTTGAATTTGGATTAGTAAAAATGTTCCAAAATCCCAATTAATTATTCCTCGGGTTTCCTGAGGTTTTATCAGTTTGCAAATAACTATTTCTTCTTACACAGTGCATGAAGCTGCAGGCTGCTGCAAAATCCTGTAGCCTACACTTGATACAAGGTGACTTTCAACAAAATTTCCACACTCAGTTCTGTGCTTCTTGATATGTGAATTGAAATTTCACTAAGCACTTGAGATACATGTTGAAGCTTAAGGGCCAAGCACCGGAGGTGAAGGTACCCTGATATTATGATCTTGCATGTCATCTAAATAGTAGCCTATGTTAGTGGGCAAGGATTGTTCCAAGCACTTCCTCCAATCCCTAAAATTTGGTTAGATAGTTCAACATCAGAAAGATACTAGATCCTTCTTCTGATATTTAACAGCTCTAAATTTCAGAAAAAATATGCACTCAAACAATATTAGTAGGCTAGTGGAAAAGCAATTAGTTTGGCAATAGCCAATAGGGGAGACCACTCCCCCCCAAAAAAAAAATTGCTGATCTCGTGAACTCACAGTTCATTACTGAACTCTCAAAGAGTAATATTTTTCTCATTTCCACACCAATTCTGCAAAGATTAACCAAGACAACTTACAGTTTGTCCAAAACAAATTCACTCTGTTTAGGAAGATATTTTTACAAAGCTGTTTTGAGAAAGAATCCATACAGGAAACAGTTAAATGTCAGCTGAAAATATGTTTTGACTACAAGTGCCATAGGTTGAAGTTTGATATTTCATTTTCTTGAAACAAGAGTGCCTGATTTTTCTAGAGCTGAAATAAGATTGTTAATTTGTTACCTACAAGAGAACTATTACTTATATAGACTTAGAAAATTGTAATTTTTCCTTCTTTGGTTGGAGTTCGTGGAAAATGATTTCCTAAAACATAACAAAGAAAACATAAATATTTTTCTGAGTGAACAGGGAAAAAAGAAAAGAAAGAGAAAAAAAGAAGAAAGAGTAGGAACTGAGTCAAAGGAAACCACACATACCAGATGATGTATTCCCGTTAAAGATGGTAACTGGATTGGATAAACTCAACTCCTTGATCTCTTTAGCCAATTGCCGAACCTGAAGGCAGACCATTAACAATTTATAAAAGCAAAGCTGAATAAACAGTAGCATATTTTGAAGCATATAAATTAATAGAAAAAGACTATACTCATATATTCATCTAACAGGAAGTCTTCCTGTGCAAGAATAGTAACTGCAACAGATAAATTTTCATATATCCTTTAAAATACAATAATCTATTATATGCTGCTAACTATAACTCTATAACTCATTGTTTACAAGATATCTATGGATCTAGACATCTCCACTAACCACATAAAAAACAATAATACAAGTCAAGACATCTCTAGTCAAAAATACTTCCCAAGCATACAGTACACTTGTCTCCGAAAAATATCCAAAGATATTTACTTTTTACTGATTGTTACACCCCACTACAAGGGAATCTCCAAGAACAACTTGACCTCGAAAGGAAATAAATAAAACCAAACACTGCATCACATATTCTAACTCTTATGCAACAGAGGCCACAACTCTGATGATGCGGGCTGCGCGAAGAGTTTCTGGATTGAATGGGTCATGGTGAGGTCATCTTCTAGAGGCCCATATCTACTATTTATGTACCAATTTAATTAAGTAGAGAGCTTTACCAATTGATCATTAATAGGTATGTTAATTATCTTTTGACTAGGAGTACAAACTTTTAAAGTACTGTACCTAACACTCTTGGACATATTTTTTGAACATCGATGTGGCAAAGTTTGAGCTTTAAGAAGCTTCCTCCACTCCTGCCTACCCATGTTAAACCAAATAGACCTATGCAACTATAAATCTCATGCAGATAGTATTTTCCCTGTTCCTTGCAGGACATGGCTAAGCCCTTGGCATATAAAGTAATCCATCAGATTGAATGTAAATTGTCAAGATCAGTAACTATGATACTTTTAGTATTCTTGAAAAAACTATGCACTCAAGGCAAAACTGAGAGGTGCAGGATCAGCAAATATGATTCTTTTTCATTCTCATATAATCTAGAATGATCAACAATGAATTGAACTGGGGAAGCACATAATGGATGCTATCCTACCTGAGCAGCGAGAAGAGCGGCGTCATATTTCCCAGGTGCCGTTTCAGCTTCATTTATCCTAGCTATCAACTCCTGAAGATGGGAAATCAAATCAGACAAATGTCCACTCCTCAAGATGACTGATCCAGTAACACCTGCTCATATCCAAAAAAAACAATTATAAGACTCGTTGCTCCATTTTTTTGAAATATTCTGCGAGCTTATGAAAGTCTAAATACGTCCAAACAACCATACACCAGATGAAAGATTCTATTTTCATTGTTTGCTGATAAGTGCCCATTATTCAAACACATGTTAATCTTTCTCATGATTAAGCCAAACCAATAATAATCTTCAGTGCTTATATTCAGAACCAATTACCATTGCTGCCGTGATGTCTTGCGAAACGCAGAATTGCACAAGACAAACGAAGTTTCCAATAAGTTAGAATACCATATAGCCAATAACATGTTTGATAGACTTCTAAGCTGAACTTGAAAGCCTACACTGATGTTGTTAGTAATAATTCTATTACTTCCATTTCCGAGTTACAGCATAGAAGGTATCTTTTTCCTCTAATAACTAATAGTCTAAGTTTCCCAATAATTCAATCTCAAACATCACTCCGCTTATCTCCGAGCTCCACTAAATGGCAGACAAAAGGGGGATAGAAGGTTAATATGATTATTTTTTTAATATTTAGTACCAATAAGATATTGATCATCAAACAAATTTGAAGCTCAAAGTCAATTGTAACCACCTAAATAGGATTCAATTATTAATTCTGAACTTTCACTGACAATACCAATTCAATTTGATGATCCAAAAAAAAAATATAGCACCAAAGTAACTCAGTCCGCACAAATAAACTAAACTGCACGCGCTAAATGATAGGAGAGAGAGACAGAGAACCTGCGCCGACGAGGATGAGGACCTTAGAAGCAGCTACGCCCGTCTGCATCGCCATGGTTGAGTTTTACTGTATTACAAATGGTCGATTTTCCGATATTTCTTTTCTTTTTTCATCTTATTCCTTTCTTTTTCCTTCTTTTTATCCTTCTCTTTTTAGGTGGAGTGGGAGTATTTAACAGGCAAAATTCATTTTCGTCCGTTTATCAAATTGGTACCCCCAACTTCCTGTAAATTATGTATTAGCCCACAAAAGTTATTCATGAATCTAAGTATGAATATCAACCCTGACTCTTTTATTACCTGTCATATTGCCCGTTTGGCTTCAAGATCGGATTGCCTAAATTTTTTTGGAGCAAAAAACATAAATATATATAAAAAAAATTGGGTACAAATATCTAAAGTTACAATTGAGTTGCGCTTTGTCATCAATTTATACTTATCCTTGATAATTTAATACAATTCATAAGATATAGCTTTCAATTATTAAATAACCGAAATCAACTAAACATGCAATTAGAGCTGGCAAATCGTGTTGGTTGGGTCGTTATCAGATAACGACCAATTCGATAAAATCAAAGTCGAATACCACCTGTTAAGAAAACCTTCAACATGACTTGCTACGTTCAAATCCGAACACGACATGAACTATTAGCGGTGCGAACTTTTTAGAGTTGACACGATATCATAACAACACGATAATGGCACGATACAACAACCACATGATAACGACACAAAACGATTAACAGCTGATTTTATACAATTAAAACCTGATAACAAATGCATTAATTATAATTCACTCAAATAAGCAAGTTAGCAATTATTACAAAACAAGCAATCTCAAAATAAATATAAAGAAATGCATCAACTGATTCAACATAATATCAACAAAATTCATAGATTCAGTATTCATGTTTCATAAATCTAGATAAAATCCTCAAAAAATTATTTGAAGTTATTGCTATTGCCACCTCCAAAATTGATGGACATGATTACAATTAATCTCTGCAAAATATAAAAGAAAAACATCAAAAAAATAAAATCAAGTGTGACACTAGTGCAAGACTGCACAAGATAAAACATGATAAGAAATTCATTACAAGAAGTTCAATTCGTATGTTTGATGCTAAGTACACGATAAAGACACGAACCTGATAAGGTTTGATGCTAATCCATTAATTTCGTGTGTGATTTTGTCGTGTTTTTGTGTTGTGTCGAAAATCGTCAATCCTACTTACAATAAGTAAAAAATCATTTATGGATATTCTACACTTTTTGTGGGCAGCACATAAGTTTGGCTATTGAGATAAAGCAACTCATATTTCCTGTGTTCCAATCCCATAGACAGAACTCAGAAGGCAGTCCATAATCTAAAAATACACGACGTCTTAGTAAAATTATTATGTAAAAGAAGAGGTTTAATCTCAACAAGTGATCCATGCACTTTCCCATTGCAATAGGTCTCAATATCACATAAAATACTACAACTTTATTTACCCAAAAATTCAGAATTCTGAGCTCATCATAAATGGTCTGCTTACTCAGAGATGACCTAGATCAATAGGAAAGTCTCAATTCACTAGGCCTTTCGGAAATTAATTAACCAGACACATTTGATGTTAATCAAGTTCAAAAGAAGTGGTGTCGTTGCAAATTGAACATATCTCAATTGACAGAAAAGGTAATATTACAGTTATGAGAAAGAAAGGGAAAAAACATAGAAAGAGAGGTTAAGATATCTGATCAAGCACTATTGGGAGCAGATCCAAGGTCCCTGAGCATGGCGACAACCTGCAGCATATTGGGGCGCTTGGACGGGAAGTCGTCGACGCACTGTAACGAGATCTCCAAATACCTAACCATCTCCTTCACCTGCTCCGCCTCGTCCTCATCTGACAGCAGCGCCACATCGATCACCTCCATCCCCTTCCCTTCCCTCACCTTCCCCTTCACCCACCCCACGAGATTCGTGTCCCCGAAGTCCTCCTTATCCGTCGGTCTCTTCCCCGTCAGCAGCTCCAGCAGGATCACCCCGAACGAGTACACGTCCCCCCTCGACGTGCACCTGAAGCTCTGATAGTACTCGGGCGGTACGTACCCTGGCGTCCCCGCCAGCGTGCTCACGCTGAGGTGCGTGTCCAGCGCGCTGATCAGCCGTGCCATCCCAAAGTCCGACACCCGCGCCTCCATCTCGTTGTCCAGCAGCACATTGCTCGACTTCATGTCGCGGTGGATGATGTGCGGGATGCAGTTGTGGTGGAGGAAACAGAGCCCCTTCCCTGCCCCCCTAGCGATCTTCTTCCGCTCCTCCCACCTCAGCAACCTGCCGCCTTCCTTCCCCCTCGACCGCCCGTGGAGCATCTCCTCCAGGCTGCCGTATTCCATGAACTCGTACACTAGAAGTCTTTCCTCACCGATTTTGCAGTAGCCTAATAATGGGACCAGATTCTTGTGCTTGATTTTCCCTAGTGTTTCCATCTCCGCCATGAACTCTCTGTCGCCTTGGCAGCTGAGACGAATGAGTTTCTTTATGGCGACGCTCGAGCCATCCTTGAGCGTGGCCTTGAAGACCTCCCCGAAGCCGCCCGAGCCAATCATGCTAGCGGCGGAGAAGCCGTTGGTGGCCTCGATGAGCTGGGAGAATTTGAGCTTCCTCAGCTGGCGCTGGAAGGTGGCAACGTTGATGCTGAGGGGCTCCCTCTCCTTGTCGATCTTCCACGTAGTGGCGGCGTGGGAGGCCTGCAGGCTGCTCAGCATCTTCACCCCCTCCGCCTCCCTCCGCCGCGCCCGGACCGCGATGGCCCACACGATCAGGATGCACACGGCGGCTACTGATATGAGTATCCCCATCACGATGCTGTTAGCCCATGTGGCACTCCTCCCGCTCTTCCGCCCCTGATCGTCCTCCGGATTGGAAGAAGCCTGGCTGTACTGGCATTCCGGCAACGGGACGCCGCAGAGGCCGGGGTTATTCGCGTATTGGCTCGCCGGAAGAGTGCTCAGCTGCCCTCTCTGCGGAATCTGGCCGGTGAGCTCGTTATACGACAGATCAATCTGCACCAAGAAGGACAGCATCGAGAAAGACTCGGGAATATGCCCCTGCAGTCTGTTGTGCGACGCGTCGAACACTCCGAGATCCTTGAGCTGCCCTAGCGTCGACGGAATCTCGCCGGATAACTGGTTATGCGATATAACCAGAACCTGTAGAGCTATCATCTCACCAAACGCATCGGGAATTTTTCCGCGGAGCTGATTATAAGAGAGATCGAGATACTCGAGCGTCTGATACCGCGTGAAAAGACTCAAAACAGGGCCGGAATAGAGCCTGGTGAAATCGCAACTCTTGAGCGACGGCACCTGCAGCAGCCTCTCGGGACGAATGCCGGCGAATTCCAGAAGGCCTCCGACTCCTTTGCACGAGTTCCCTACATTCCGGACGAAGACTAATGTGTTTCCTGATAGAATTCCGGTGAGCGCCTTCGCCCCGAGCTGCCGCCCTAGCCGCGGCGGGATCTCGCCGCTTAATTGGTTGCTGTTGAGGTCTAGCCATACCAAACTGGTGCAAGTCGCTAACTCCTTCGGAATCTGCCCGCTTAAGCTGTTGCTGGCGAGTTGCAGAACCGCCAACCGCGATAAAAACCCGAATTCCTTGGGGATTTCGCCGGTGAGGGCGTTACTGGTGAGGGAAATCCACTCTATGTTAGCGCAATTGAAGAGTTCCGTTGGGATTTTGCCGCTTAAATGATTGTTGTTTAATATCAGATTCTTCAGCTTCTTGCACTTCCCCAGCTCCGGCGGTATGCTTCCTTCCAAGCCGTTGTACCATGCTATCAGCTGCTCCAGATTCTCGAGATTTCCTAATTCATTTGGAATTGATCCGTTGATGTAATTGATGCTCAAGTCAATGATCTTCAGCTGTGAGCACAGAGACAATTGACTCGGGATCGGACCGTAGAGGAGATTGTCCGGCACCCGGAGCTCTTCGAGCGAGGCGGCGCCGGGGCATATGTCCGGCGGGATGATCCCGGACAGCCTGTTGGAGCTGAAATCCGCCACCCTCAGGTTCTTGCAGAAGGAAATTGACGCCGGAAATTCGCCGGAAATCCAGTTGCCGCTGAGCAGGAGGCTCTCCAGAGATGATAACTTTTCGAGAATGGAATCCGGGAAAGGTCCGGTCAAATTGTTGTTGGAGAGGTCGAGCGTTTGGAGAGACGAGCACGACGCGAAGGAGGTGGGGATCGATCCGGTAATGTTGTTTTTGGAGAGCTTGAGGTCAACGAGGGAGGCGCACGTGTTGCCGAGCTCCGGCGGGATCCAGCCGGAGAGGTGGTTGTGAGAGAGGTCTAGGGTTTGCAGGCTTTTCAGTGCGCCAAAAGCGGAGGGGATTTCGCCGGAGAGGAAATTCTCCGGCAGAATCAGCTCTACGAGGCTGGTGCAATTGGAGAACGACGGCGGTAGCGATCCAGCAATCTGATTGCCCGACCAGTCGAGGTGAGAAAGGGAGCTGCACTTGTCGATCTTCAAATCGGAGATGGTGCCGGAGACGTTGTTGTAGGAGAGATCGAGATATTTCAGCTTATCGATGTGGAGGAAGAGATTCTCCGGAAGGAATCCTGTGATGTTGTTGAAGGCTAGATTGACGTACTCAAGATTGGGGCAATTGGCGAACATCTTCTCCGGTATGTGGCCGATGATCCCGGAGAAGGAGAGCTCGAGCTCCTTAATGGCGTAGGGTATTTGCAGGAGAGAAGAGTTGGCGTTGACGATGAAGGTGTTGGCAGAGAGATTGAGGCAGACGAGCATGTCGAGTGAGGAAAGCGGAGAGAAGGAGATTTGGCCGACAAGGTTGGATTGGGCGAGATCGAGGGCGGTGACGCGGCGTTGATCGTTGCAGGTGACGCCGTGAAATGTGCATGGGTCTCTGGTGCGCTGCCAATCAGAGAGGGCGCCGTCGGGGTCTTGTTGGATCATCTTTTTGAATGAGAGGAGGGCGAGTTTATCAGTCTGTGATGATGTTGATATCGATGTTCGCTGCTGCTGCGGAGTGGCGGCGGCGGCGGCGGCGGTTGAGAGTAGGAGAAGAGCGAGGTGAGCTAGCAACATCTTCATCTCCATTCATCAAACACGGCTGGATAACTCCGGGAGGGGAGGGGTTCTTTAGTGAGAGAGAAGAGAGAGAGAGAGTGGTGAGGAGAATGATGAGAGTTTTCCTTTGTGTGAAGGAGGGAGGGTGGGAGTGATCTTTTACAAAAAGTTTGTTCCCTATACATGCATAAGTTTTTATATTGAAAAAGGGAGGGAAAGTGGGAATCAGTAATCAAGTAGAACTAGAATGTATATTGTACATATACAAGGGGAGAGTTAAAGGTTTACAAATGGTGAGGTATATATACAGTGGCTATATATATATATACATGACTTTTGAGTGAGATGGAAAGTAAAATTTCAGTACGAATTATGAAATTCAGAAAAATCGGAAGGAAATGATTTTTTTTTCGAGTATTTATCCTTATATATTAAATGGTATGTACGTGTATGTGTGCCATCGACAGCAACTTGAGAGGTAGATTTGACGAGAGTTTGTTTAAATTTAAGACCTATCTCTTCAAACTCCAATCTTGACTGGAACTCGCTAAATCCACATGAATTTGTAGTATTTATTAGTCTAACAATATTAGAAAATTATTCTTTTTTGAGAAAAAATATTAATTATAATCGTGCCATATAAATCATAAATTCGGAGAGGTGCTGCTGCATACATATGAAATTAATTAGCGGGGGTAAAATCGACAAATAATGGAGATTGATTTTATTTAGTTTTTTTTTTTCTTACAGATAGATTTTATTTAGTTGTAGCTAAACAAGAAAACAATAATTTAGTCTCGGACAAGAATATCTTATTAAAGAAAATAATGATGTTTAAAGCAAATCCAGAGGACCCCAAAAAAACGTGAAAATTGGTCAAATAAATTAAGGCCCACAGACAGAGTTTCTCTCTAAGAGAGAGAGAGAGAGAGAGAGAGATATATATATAATTGAAGAAATAATATTAGTGTTTGATCCAAGAATGAGTTGCTGTCAAGAAGCGTGAGAATGTTCCCTCCAATGGCAGGAAAGGAGAGAGCAAAAATGATAGCTGATGTCAGTGACTTGTCTATAAATATTTGGCCAAAGCACGATATGCGACTTTGAGTACTATTTCTATTGGATTAAGCATAACAATGAATTTAATAGTAATTAGGACTATAAATATATTCCTGGATGAAAGGTATAAAATAGTTAATCTTTATTAAAACGATAATTCACTTATTAAGAATACGGACATATTTAAAATTGCTTGCAATTAGCAAACATGTCCAACAACATAAAACAAATCTGAAATTTAATCATCTGATCGTTTATTAGTTATATATAGGTTTCAATAATTACAAATATGCGTGCACTTATTATGAAATATTGCACTCTTGGTGCTAAATTGATAGGCTGGTAGCTAAGAGGCAATTTAATTTAGAAATAAAAATAGATTGTGTTTACTTAAGGTGAATAAAATAAATTTTTGGATGATTTACACTTTAGTTTACATGATTTTTAATTATTCTGAAGATGATTGTGTTATATAAAGTAAATAACCAAGTTACAAAATTAAAAGGGGTGTTTTGAAGTAGAAAGCTGTGGTTTTTTTTTATTATTATTATTTCTTTTAACTTTCGAAATCGCACTCATTCTAATGATTATTTGAGCATCAAGCTGAATAAGAAATCTAATAATTACTTATCTTATTTGCACTTGCTTGTGGACCAATGTCTTTTTATTTAATTTTTTTTTTACTTACTATACCCTTTTGTTTCTTTGAGTTACTTTGGGAAGGTTTGAACCTCAACTTCATCATTTAAAAAAAAAGAACTTAAAATAAAAGTCTTAATTCGGGAGTGTTGTTAAGGTTATATTTGACTCACTTATTGAATAATTGGAATAATTAGTAGTTAATTACATAATCTTAACTCAATTAACTACTAAGTTTGGGTTATACTAATATCGCCTGATATATACTAACTACTAAGTTTCACTCAACTCAATAAATAAATAAATAATAGTAAGTTATATTCCAAAAATGTATTTTTGTAGCCAACAAGAGTGCAAAATGATATGGAAGAAGTAAACTACTCATGACAATGCTTTTACAAATGATATCTTACAATCAAGTCCATTAACTCATCACAACATGATCCATTTCTCATTCATATTCTATCTAGGTTTTTTCAAAGAAAAAAAGAAGCTCATCAGTTAGATATATAGAACTTTAAATATGCTTTTCACACGAGTATGATGGTATTCTTGGTAGTAGTGGTTAATTTGATGCAAGTAACAAAGGTAAATAATAAAAGCTCCCATGCAAAGGAAGATCAAAGGTGACAATTCAAAATGATGGCCACCAACAATTAAAAAATAAATAAGAATCCCATAAATGAGGTCTTGCATCTAAAGGCTTAAGAGGGGATGATGATGATGATGATGCCTCATTTCCACCAACTATTTCTGCTCCTTTTATCATGCTCACCACCACACTGTTTCTCCCTGCTTCCCAACTCTCTCTCTCCCTCTCTCTCTTGTTTTCCTATGTTCATAATGTGTGTGTGTGTGTGTGTAAACTATAAGTCTGTATTTTGACCTTTTTATATTTTTAAAATTCAAACCCCATCTGGATCAAAACTAAAGAACTAAAGTTGAACCTTTTTAACTGGTTACTGCCCCCGCCAGTTTTCTTGATTACTATAAGCTATATATTTATATACACAGCAAACTCATCTGCATATATTCTGGTTTAAAGGCTTCTTCCATATCTTGGTATAAATCTTTCTCTATTTTGCTCTGATTTGGAATCAGTTGTATGTGCAACTCCGGGGCCCAGTTGATCAGATTGATTCAGACACATACAGATGGAACATACATATACATATATGTGTGTGTGTGTTTTTGTAGATAACACATAAAAATATAGGGCATAATACATCTATTTCGTAACTAGCGTCGTCTAGTGCCAACTGCCAAGGCATGCACTAGGCCCTCTTGAGAGAGATGAGTGAGTCTAGCTAGTGAGTGAGGACTTGTAATTTTACACTTAATAATTAGTCTATGAATTAGTAACTGATTACACACTATTTATTTTCTATTGTAAAATATATTCTAACAAAATTGGAACTGAGTCATTTCGGTCCTGATTCTCTATAAAAATGGTGCATGTTCATTTCTTTTCTGATGTATCAAATACATGTTTAAATTTTGGGAGTTATATATTGATATGTCGGCAAAGACAACACATTTCACTTTCTTCATATTAGACTATAAATATAAAGAGTGGTGATAAATGTACATATATTGTACATACATATATGAATTTTTTAAATATTTTATATTTAAATTAATTTTAAAATAAATTTATACATTACATATCTACTCTTTTGCAATAATTTAGGAAAAAATTAACTTTTTCAAATTAAATATCTGAAGATTTAGAAAAAAATTAATTTTTTCATAGATATCTATATATTTATCTCTAAATTAATTTTATGATTTTGTTTGAATGATCTATCAAATTAATTTTTCAGTCATATCTTTGAAAATATAATAGGAGCAATTTAGTTAAAAATAATATAATTAGTAAGAAAATTAATCTAAATAAAACTGAAATATAAATTAATCCGAACAAAATGTTTTCTTACATATTGATGTGACCGCACTAGACAGGAAGAATATCTGTGCGATGCGATAGAGGTGACGACATCGTAACCGGTCTTGTCATGTCTCCTTATTATTCTTATTACAAGTGTGGTTACAAATTAAAAAACTATATATATATCAACCAAGACTTTCTTTATTTTTCAAAAGTTGTTATCATATTAATTATGTATGCATGTTACTATTAGATCATGTAATCGCATTCAGACTAATTTTTATATGGTTTAATATAACTAATATCAACGGGAATTTTCATGTGTAGATCGGCAAATTATGTCGTCCATAATTTGACTAGCTATGCAAAAACATTGTACGAGCAAAGCTCTAGGGAATTTTAACGGCGGCTTCTCGCTCTTAAATGCCGCCCCATGCCCGTCATTGTAGAGTTGTGGTGTCACCACGCGCCCATGAAGCGCACTCACGCCTCTCGATCAATGAGAGCATGAGTGTATTGCATGTGCGGGGCATACAATTTTGTTTTGTATATTTATATAAATTAGTGTATTGTTTTATTGTATATAAAAGTCCTTGGCCTAGTGGCAAAAGAGTTATCTTTTGTTTTTCTCACCTAGGTCGAAACCCACTTACTACAAATTTGATTTTTTTTTTTTGAATTAATATGATTGATTTACTTCTCACTTTTCAAATTTGCATAGACTCCAAAATGAAATATTATGATTTAATTATGTAATTTCAAGCTTTCAATAATGTAATTTTAAGATACAGATTATGTAATTTTTTGGATTTCAATAATATGATTATATAATTTTAATTATATTATTTAATTTATTTTAACGAAATTTGAATTTAAATTGGGAAATTGAAAATTATATAAATTTATGAAAGAATTAAAAAAATAAGAGATAAATAGTATAAGGGATATTGTAGACTCACCCTTTATGGCAGATGTTAAAATTTTAATAAAAAAGTTATTATGAAGTCTATTAATAGTGTAAGAAAAATATAAAGATTCAGTGTCTATTGTTGATGCTGTTATGTGGCTAGGGTTTGAAAGGAAAAAAATATACAACCCCAATTAGCTTAATCAATTGGAATCATATTAAGTGTCAACGACGGCCACCGTAATTATTGGAAGCATAGCATGCGATCCCCCTCTAATTGCAAACCTAATTGGACTTCTTAATTATATTCGAATTACAGTGAGAAATAACTTTTTGGAATACATAAAAGCACAATATTCTTGTGATTAATCCACTCATAATTATTCGTATCATTAAAATAAAAATAAAAAAGATTTGAACTCCAGAGTGAAAAGGACATTATTTTCACGCCCATAATAATTGGGGGAGTCAAGCAAGTTTGATGGCTATTTCGAGCAGTCAAAATATTGCTTTAAAGAAAACGACACTGCAAGATATCAAAGTTTGTACTTGTTCAATTATTGAATAACTCTATGCTAATTTTGAAAATTTAATAAATAAATAATTTGTTTGTTTTTTTGACGATTTTAGGGGGAATATTTTTTTATAAATCATAATTGTGTTGGTGGGGCTTAGGATGCAAAAGCAAATTTATAGGTTGAAAATGAAGACCTAAATATTTATTTGGGGCACGCCTGCAGATGGGATGGGACATTGATATCAATCACTTCCCACTATAACCCAAATGATTGGCTATGACCCCTTAATCAATAAAGAATTCAAATTGCCCAATTTTCGATGATAGATTACAATTTTTTAATATCAAACGACTAATATCTAACAAAATTAGTTTATTTTATTAGAAACCTCTGTTATAATTTAGGGCGCGCTCAATTTTGTCACACAAGATATTCCACGTAGACCAAATCTTATTTTTAAAAATGAAATCAAAATAATGAAATGTAGATTAATTTTGATTCACAAATAATATTACCTCTTCAAACACATATTTCTACTCACGTGAGCTCTACTTACAAAGGTAACAATAGATTCTCAAATCGACATTGTAAAAATCTATTAAACTCTTTATAATACTTGTGGATCATTCTTAACTATGAAATTGACAATTGCTCTTAGTAAACTCCCAAAGATTTCGTTTTTCCAATTTCCAATAATTTCATTCACCAAGTAAAGCATACATAAATCTCATGTAGCAAAGAGCTAAGAAACTACGATACATATATATTCTACATTTAAATAATCAAAGAGTTCAAACAAATAAAAGAAATATTTTATGTGACCAATGGGAATATTTCTATTTGGTTCTAAACCAACTGATGAATTTTCCTGCTAGTCAAACGTTAGGAACAACTCGACTGCAAAACAATGAAGCACAGCTTCACTTTCTTATCGCTCTCTCGATTCTACATATTCCACTCCATCTTCACGTAGAAACCGTTTTACCTCCTGCTCAGGGGAATCAGAATCACAACAATTGTTAGGCACTACAATCTCTGCAGGAGAAATTATAAAATAAAATCCTAATACAAGTTTATCGACGAGAACAATCGATGACAACTGGGGACGTAAGCATTTGGTGTTCATGTATGAGCTCTTGTAATGCTACTGTATAACTCAAAAATATATATTTCAAAAAGAAAAGAAATGACAGTGCAAAACATCAGAATAAAAGCAATCAGTACACCAAATATCAAAAGATAATTACTAGACCTGCAAAGCACTTAAGCCAACGTATAACAATTTTTGCTAATAAGAGAGTTGAACTAACCTGCTACCCTTCTTTGATGGGATAATCAGGCCTCTTTTCTCCAGGCTCTTGAAACGATCTCTGACTAGCGTACAACAGCCCTATTTCCAGATGAGATACACAAAAACAAAACCAGAAAGTCAATTTAACTTATAAATGTTGTTAGAGAATTAAGTTGAGTTGATAGTTCTGGAAAAGGAAAAGACAAAAGTCTAATGAAAAACCTTCAACTGCCGAAGTGAACCGGTTTTCTCTTCAGTTAATAGGACTTGGAGTGGAGAAGGCTCGAATCTGAAACAGAGGATACAGATGAAATCTAAGATATTAACACTTCAATAGAAGATATGAAAGATAAGAGATAAGTAATTGATATATGCATTAGTATAAGTGAGAAATATCGAGAACATTAAACTATGTAGTTGTGGTTGCTTCCTATTTCAACAGAACTTCACATGCATGGAAGATAAAAGTTCATAAAATGTATAATCTAACGCCATACTTGTACTTCCCCAAGCGAGATGGACGAGCTTTCAATCTTTCTTGTTTAGCAACAATCCGCCGAAGATGTCTCTTATGTTTCTCTCCATCCTCTTTCGCAATTTCTTGCATTATTTCTGGTAAACTATTCGCAGCAGAGAGCCAACTTAGTGCATTTAGAGTAAAGCACGATTATCTTGGATCGGAGATGTATTAGCTCTTACCTGTCTATGTCTTTTGAAAGTCCCTTCACTTTTCTGGCTTCTGCTTCAATTCTCAACTGTTCTTTCCGTCTAGCCCTCCAGTTAAACTCTACCCGTGTCACCCTTTTGGTTTTCTGAGAACTGCATAGTTTCCATCACAACCAGTGGTGTTCAACTTTCTTTGACAACTTATCTTGAGAATAAATATCATATGGGTCAATTTAACATTGAAAACTGACACCACTACCACCAGTATAGAAATACTCAATATGGACACCACACCAGAAACCATAATTCAACAAAGCAAAGCTACTAGTCCAATTATCCTTGAAGAAAAAAGGAAACAAACACAACAGATGATTAAAAGAAACCAAGGCAAAAGAAGACTCTCACCTCTTTTCTGCATCCGCATCTCCATCATCAGCCTGATTTTCATTTTGTTCATCATCATCAGTTCCATCATCCGCATCTGCCTCAAGGAAATATTTCTGATGCATATAAGAGGGAAGTGCATGAAAATTTCATAAGCAAATAAGTGAGAGCACATAAATATGGGGGGGTTAAATTCATTTCAAGTAACAAGTTTGGGATGAGATACGAACATATTCTTCATCAATAGCTTCACCAGGGACAACCATAGGGATGGGCTGAGGCCCTAATTCATGTTGGTAAATTTTCTGCATTTCATCTGCAACAGCACAAGCTAAAGCATCCTATAATAACAGAGTATAAGGTTTAACCATTAATATAGAAAGATAAAGAAAAATGATGAAATTACATAAATAAAAGATAGCTACCTACCTGATGGCTCTCAGGATGAGGATTGAAAGAACATCCAGGATGTTCAACCTCAACAGCAGGAATAGTGCAAGTCTTGGGCTTCTGTCATTATTAACTGTTCATTAACCCCATAGGTTTTAACAGAACTTATGTTCAAGTGAACTATATTGCTCGGTACTAACATCAAGAAGTCCTGATGCATACAGAGACAACTGAGAAACTATCAGAATCTCTTAACATGCAAAACTCATCACATAATGTTTCCTTGAACAATATAATTGGTTACACATGCAGACACCAAAAGTGCACAATATATAATGTTATACCTTTTTTATTTTGGCCTTGACTCCTCCTGCAAAAGTGAAATAGCAAACTTTGTTAGAAATAACAAATGGTTGTCACAAACCACAGTAGATAGAAATAGACATATATGCATGTATTTATGCACACACACACACATAGAGTTACCTTTCTCTTCCCACAAGTCAAGAACTCCAGAATCATGTGCACTTCCATCCTGAAATGATTGAATTAGAAGAATTAGCCTCAATAATTCACTTGAAGAATCACTCTGAAACAACTCCAGACAAAACTAACCTTCAGGCTGCCTTGTGCAACATCTTCATCTACTGCTGTTGGTACAGCTTTACCCTTTCTCTTTGACTTTTTTTTATTCTGTGTAGAGGACGGAATAGCTTTAATGAAAGGGTTTCTCTGCAACAGACTATCACATCGCAGTACTTTTTTTATTCTGTGTAGAGGACGGAATAGCTTGAATCGAAAATCGAATACTAATCCCTAATCCAAATGCAGCAAAATGTATAATTTATTTCATAACACCCAATTGGGTTCAAATAAGTACACATATACCCAATCAACGATGCTTTGACGTTCGCAAAAGCATTCTCAAGTAATTCATTATAAAAACTTAAAAACTTTGTGCATTTTATCGTCACTTTGTCATTGTCTTGAACAAGTATCTAGAGTGCTACTCGGATTCAAAATTGAGTAATACTCTTTTGGCTTTGTATACAACTTCATGTATGTCATCATTTGGGCAAGCCTTTTCGCAAGTGCAGTGCCTTCATCCTTAGATTCGATCATTTTTGCCTTTTCCTTCATTTTTCTCTCATACCATCCTTATCGCCGCTGCTAAATGAAGCAAAACAGCGGCGGCCGTACCGGGGCGTGGATGGAGGGCGAGGCTGTCGTGCCGCAGCTGGGAAATGGGCAGGGGAGCGGCTGAAAGAGGGGCTGAGAGCGCGTCGCGGCGGTGCTTCAGCTCCCTCCGCTGCAATTTTTTTTTTTTTTTTGAGTTGTTAAATTGTGTGGTGCAGATTTGTGCAGAGAATTATGTAATATTAGAAATTTCCAATTAAGTAATTTCATATTTTAATTAAGTACTTTTTGAATTTATAATTATTTAATTAAATTTACAAATAACTCAATTCAAATAAATATATAAAATTGAATAATAAAAAAATGATAAAATGATACAAATTGAATTATTGTTGGATTTTTAAAATTGGGATAAAGATGGCTTCAGGTGCATCAATGTCATTGGTAGACGCCCTTGTAGATGATCCCGATGAAGGTGCATTCCTTGTGGGTGTTGTCACACATATCTTCTTTATGTTTTTGTCTGTCCAGTGCAACTTACGAAACGGATTATACAATCGAATGGGTTTATAAATTGACAGTATGCAGACGGTACGATGGCGAAGCATAACAAATTATAGTCACGTTAAGAAATCAGTGCACTAACAACATCAAATCAATTCACTGAATAATATTGCCAATTCATTGTTTATCATTATTATATACAACACAATGCACAAAACAAAGATTCCAACATTATAATAACAGGCACATATGACAAATAATAATAATAATAATAATAATAATAATAATAATAATAATAATAATAATAATTCGTATTGCAAAAGTAAGATGCAATGCACATAGTCATAGTTTTCACACATAAATAAAATTTTGAATTGAAAAAACAAAATATATGCATTTGTTGTCTCAAATCCTTAGCCATATATAATAACCAAATTAATACTAACCAAACCCACTTTATGTAATAATATTAATCAATTATATAATAATGAATTGGTGCAGTAAAAGTACTAACCAAATACACCATCTATTATAATAATATTTTGTTCTAGCCAGATATCTCGTTTTCTTAGTATTATAACAAATTAACGAAGGGGTGCAGTAACAATACTAAGCAAGTTCACCTCATACTATAAAGGTCTATTTGGTATCACGAAATTGGAAGTTTGGATTTGGAATTGAATTCTAATTCAAATCCTCCAATTTGAATTCCATAGATAAAGTAAATATTTAGAATTTCATATCCCCAATGTGTACTCTCTAACATACACTCACAGTTTCTCTCTCTCTCTCCCCCTCTTCTCCCCCCCTCTCTCTCTCTTTAACAACACACACACACCAATGTTTTAAAAATCGGACTGGTGATCGAACCGGCGAATCTATCGATTCATGGTTCAACTGGTCGGATCGGTCAGACCACTGGTTGAACCGGAATACTGCAGCATATATATATATATACACAAAAATATTTAAATTTAGTAAATGATAAAATATAATTAACTATATATGACACAAAAAATATTATTATATATATATATAATTAAATATGTATTATATAATTAATATTAAAATTTAATGAGTGAAATAATATAAATAAAATTATGTAAATGCTAAAATGCAATTAAATATATATTTAAATA
>JAYDZE010559076.1:0-12818 GCA_034509125.1 Monilaria moniliformis | reverse complement strand
TGTACACAAAATTTCCACGGTCCCATAAAAGTTGCCTAAATGGCATTGTACAATTTGCATCACGAGGATTAAATAATTTTTTCCCTTTACATGCAGTAACTAAATTTACTGGACTATTAAATGACAATTGTCATACAAAATCGTTATTTTAATATGTTTATATAAAACAATATTATTTATTAAAGAAATTTGTTTTAATATTAAATTTTTTTTTATTGTATGTATCGTTTCCATTTCCATATAATAGACCTGAACCTGATAGAGTTAATATAATTAATTGATTGTATTTTGCTATGCTTTCTTTATGTTAGGACCCGACTTTGAATTTATTATTAGAATTGGACAGATAAATATAAAAGTAGTGGCTCATGCTATACTTAATAATCTTATAATGTGATTTGTAGATTATTTGTTCCCTTACGTTTATAAAAGATTTATCTTCGTTGTTACGAAGTTAATTTATCTGTATAACTCTACTAGCATCAGCAAAACAAGAGAGAGAGAGAGAGAGAGAGTTGGTCTGTCTATTTTTGAGGGCCAACAAGTCGACAGGCTCAATCCGGCCCAAAAATTCACTCGGGTCGTTAATTTCAAATTGGGCTGTTCGAGCTCGAGCCCGACACAAAAAGTAAAAGCTTCGGGCTCATCCCCGTGAGCTAGCCCAAACTAGCCGTATTTGGACAAGCTTAGACTGATTTCCCAGTGGTCCGAAAAATTGGGCTGCCTAGACCCAGCTCGAAAAAAACCAAATGGTCCAACAGATTCAGATTCAAATCTGTGGAACATGAAAAGGTAACAGAAAAGCAAACCTGGAGACTGAATGCATTTCTATACTCCATACTCGCTTTCAAGTTATAACCAAGCACAAGCACGAACACCAAATCCAAGGTGATGGAAACAATTTCATTTTCCATTACTTCAAACTTCAAGAAACCTTCAACACATCAAACAAAACATGCGAGCTTGGTTTACCTATGCTCCCAAATTCCACACATTACAAACTTAAACCCAGCCCACCACCCGCCTTTCCAATCTACATCAAAATCAAAACAATCAACAACATGAATCCCAAGCCCCCAAACCTAGCGCTGCTCGAGCCGGAAAGCTCAACCCTAACATCATCGACAACCGGGCCACACAACGAGCTCATGTCATCTGTTCTCGTGTTGTAGTACACGCTATAGAAGGCGACGCGTGTCCTCTCCGCCTTGGACGTGAAGTTGACATTCGCAGCCTGGAAGGTGGAGTTGGAGTTGGGAGTGTAATGTATGTTCTGAGCTTGATCACCGGCAAACACCATGACCGCCAAGGGCTGCTTGCAGGCATCCCCAGCGTGGCCCAATGAGAACGTGAGTCTATACGGCTTGTTAGGCTTGGTTTCCACCATCTGGGAGATGATCCCCTCCTTCCCGGAGAGCAATTCGACAGCTCGTTTGCCTCCGGGGACAGAAAAGTGGTTGGAGTCGACATAGCGGACGGCTCTGTTCGATTCCACCATCCAACCGGGCAGAGAGGATGTCTCCTCATCGAGATTGGTCGGGAGAAGGACGCCCAACGACTCGTTTCTAAACATCCATGGCCCCTCCTCGAAATCGCCATTTACAACCGCGTTATCTGTATATGAACACGAATTTGAGATGCCAATTATGGACTAGAAGATCTTAATTCATCTTTATTCTTTCATAGGCTCTAATATCACAAATTCTATCAATTTTCTTCACTATACATATAAATAGTTCAACGGTGTAACAAAACATATTATACAACTAGGTTTTGTATTTTTCAAAGTAGATTAATATGATGCAAAATATAATACTACATTTGTGCCGATAATATTGTTCCAAAACCATTTTTGGGTTATTTCGTCTATAATGTCTCAAATCCAAAAAAATGCCGAGAAATTGTTTTACAAGTGGAACCCTACAAAAACTGCATTTCTTAATCTCCGTAATTGGATTTTTTAAGACATTATTAATGAGACAAATGAAATAGTTTTTAAGGTTAACCCACTCTATTTTCTTAGTCAAAGAATACACTAATTTTGTAAGTTTAGAAATTCGGAATAACTTCAATTTTTGCTAGCTAATAACTCATGTGTCTAGAGTCCGAAAGGCGATCCGAAGCTACTGTTGAAAAGCTCTCGATGACATCTTTCCAATGGTACCTATAATGATGGAATTTGGTCACCAAATTGCCTAAAAGTTTCTTTTTTTAAGCTTTATATCTTTTTTGTTGTTGTCAGAATTAGGATTTTCATACGCATATAGTAGGATCGTTTATTTTTCATAATTGATAAGATAGATAATTGATAATTTTATCCATATTAGTAATGAGTTATGAATTAAGTAAAATTAGGTCAAATTACAAGATTAGCTACTGTCAAGAGCTTTCTAACATTACATTCGGATTGTCCACTGAACTTTGGACAATTAAGTTATTGACCAACAAAAATTAAACTCACACTATATTAAAAACTTCCAAAAATTTGTGTATTTTTTATCAAAAAAATAAAGTGAGTTAAAAATAAAAAATTGAGTATAATTTTTGTATTTACACGCGACTAATCCTACTTTGTAACCAAATGGTCATTTTTACCACCTATTTTCATATTTGTAAATCAATAACCGGACCCCAACATATTTACTCAGATAAAAAATTGATCAAACTAACCTTTGGGCCTATCCGGCACAAACAACTTCTTGATGGCAATATCGTCAATGATGGGCCCGCACGTGGGGTCATCCTCCATGCCAGGGTTCCGGAACACCACCCGTGCCTCCGCCTCCGCTGCCTGAAACGCCCAGGCGTAGGTGTCCCACCCCTGGACGCTGTACAGCGTCTGCAGATCGATGGTCTGTGATGCTGGGGGCACCGATACGTTGAGCGTCTCCAGCTGGGCGCACGTGCGGGCGGCGCTGAACGTGACGGAGTAGAGGGCTCCCTTTTCCACCGCCACCTCCTGGCTGATCTCGGCGTCGTTCCCAAGGCGCACTGCATGGGCCCCCTGCGGCACGATCAGGATCATGCCCCCCTGCTTCTGCCCCGACATCACCACCTCGACCGTCCCGTTGGTCTTCCACCCGGGGATCGAGGCAGGGCCGTCGGAGATACCCGCCTCCGAGGAGAACCCGCCCGTAGGCGGGGTCTCGAAGTCGCCATTCACTAGTTCCCCTGCAAATTTAAAATTCACATTCTTAGTGTTATTGTGACCAGATAGGACTTTGAAAATAAACGGACGAAAACATTATTTTCATTTAGGAATAAGTTTCTAATTGTGTATCTTCCGTTCCACCAAGTTAGTCTACTTTCAATTTTCACATATATTAAAAAATATTTTTAATATTCTTAAAAAAAAAAAAATTTACATACAATTTTTCTATTTTACCCTTATTTCTTGCTCCATTTACTGACTTCACAAGTATTAAAAAAAAGTTATTTTTGATATAAGAGCGTTTTAAGATAATTGGAATTAGGAAAGTGGACTATAATTTGGGACATTCGAAAAGAAATAATGGATTATATTGATGGGTTGAAGGAAGTATAAAAAAGATAAAGGGCAAATTGCCAGAAAAACCACAAATTTTGGTCAATCCCGCAAGTTTCAAAATCAGACGATTATATCATAACTTCAACAATTTTCGCAATTGTTCCATGATGCTTGATTTAGAGAAAATTGTTGCTGATGTGGTTGATGAAAAATCTTATAAGGGCAAAACATCCGGCCTCTGAAACGACGTGGTATAATCTACGTTTGCGACACCTAGTTTGCTACATCATCAATTTATAACACGTATGCGACACAACAACAATTTCATACACGTAGGCCACCGAAATATTTTGCCATGGGACAATTGCGAAAATTGTTAAAGTTATGATATAATCGGCTGATTTTGAAACTTGCGGGATTGACCAGAATTTGACCAAAATTGGTGGTTTTTCTAGCAATTTGCTCAAAGATCAATAGTACAAAAACTGAATACACCAATAATAATAAGACAAAAAGCGCTATTCCGCTTTAGGCAATTTCAAGAAACCGCGTCTGTAAATAATAAATAAAAGGACAGAAGCAAAAAAGAAAAGAAAAAGGAAGTTCGTAATCCAAAAATGGACAAAAGCGCGTTTCATTTTCAACAGTGGGAGCCCAGCAACCCAATAACCGATAAAATTGCTTTTATTATCTAGATCTAGCATTGTGTGAAAGGTGAGAAACATATCATCCATTCACATTACGTCATTACTTATCAAAAATAAAATTATATTTATATAAATTTATAATTTTCACCTGACTTCTGAAATTTTGTAATTACAGTATTAGCAAATCTAAAGTAATGTTTGTTTGAAGATATTGCTAAAATAATTTAAGATATTGTAATATAATAACAACGTTTCAAACGTCTGCAGGGTGCAGTGCATTATTTTTGTTTAATTATATATTGTTTAATTAGTTAAGTTGATTAATAATGCTTAACTAAACTAATTATTAAATCCTAATTATTAATTACCAAGTTCCTAGTAAGAAATAATTAATAAACTACTAAGTCCTGATTAAAAAATTTAAAGAATAATTCATAAATGATTAATAATTGATTAATAAGTAATTAAGGTTTAGGGTTTAAACTACTGTCACTATATTATAATATGCATTTTGTACAAAAGATAGCATCTATCTAATTGCCACTATATTTATTAAGATAGTGAAATGCAAAATATAAAACATAATAAACATCAAAGTATGGAAGAAGTAATATACTATATTTGCTGATTGTAGAATTCAGTTACTTTATTGGATTATAGGATTAGTGTGCACGCAATTATCATAATTTTTTTTATTTGAATCAGTTTAACCATGTGTATGAAATATAAAGTTCAAACTCAAGCTACCGGCAAAAGTTTTCAAATGATCTGCAGAAATTAATCCTCAATAAATGTGAGATTTGGCGCAAGAAACGTGAGGCACTATCATAAAATTAATTGAAAAATCATTAACACATTTCCCCAAAAATTTCTGCTAGCGCCAATACAAATTTCGCATAAACACACCAACATTCTACGCACTAGACTTGGTTGAGGCGTTTTCACAAACATATGCAGTGCATTTTTAATCGTAAATATGCAGATCATCGATTACGAAGCGAAAATCAATTGAAATCGGAAGCATTTAGTTCACATCTTAGAGAGAGAGAGAGAGAGAGGGCGTACCGTCTTCAACCAGAGCTGCCGCAGCTGAGAAAGCTAATAGTAATGCAAGTAGAGAGAGGCGGAAGCATAATGTTGAGCTCGGAACCATCTTTAATGCCGAATGATCCTTTTCCCCTTCTCTCTCTAATAAGTCTCAATGTCTGTCTCTTGTGTGTGTGTTGTTGGCAGAGGGAGTACAGTTTGTATACAGTGGGAAGAGAGAGAAAGAGAGAGAGAGATGGAGGGAATGCCGGAATGGAATAGACAGAGAGCAATTGTCCTTTTTATCCGAGATTCAAGCTGTTTTTGCTCGAGTGTGGCACTTACAAATATATTTTAAAAAAGACAGTAATTTCTTGATATTATATTCATTATGTATAATAAATTTTAAGATTAATTACAATTAATATGCACATGATGCAATTTTACAATTACATTTTATTCATTGCTATAAATTCGTCATTTTTTAATTTGTTGCGGAATTTAACACCCTTAATTTTTTCCGTCATTGAAGAGTTGACATGTCGAAGGCAATACTAATTGAAGTGTGTGAATCTTCTCACTATTAAAAAAGATATTTAGAATTCAAACTTCACTGTCTCATTTTACCAACTTAGAACAACTTTTGTTCCGTTGAGACGACGTAGAAATAAAGTGGATATTCCTAAGGCTAAAAGTCTCGTATTCAAACATCACCAACATTTTTATAAATTTGAGTTCGTCGCGGAAATTTCAAATTATAAGTTTATATATGAACAATATGGGCGGCAAATTAAATAGAGTGCGTTCACATGCTAGATAGAGTAAGTGACCAGGGAGGGTATACCATTTTATTTAAAAATATAACAATTTTAATTTTGATTTTGCATCTAAATACAAAAAATTTGCACAAATTTTGGTTTTCAAACAAAATTATTTTTTTGTCAAATTTGATTTGAATTTGAATTTCGGCTACAATTAATTTTACGTGCACGCCAAAATTTAATTACGTGACAATTTAGAATTGAGATAGCAATTTACAGGGCAATTAAAACAAAAACGATGTCGTACAACGTCATATTATGAGCATAAACGGCGCCGTGTTTGAGCTTCATAAATTTTGTACGGTATCGTTTTTGTTCCAATTGACACATAAATTGTTATGTCATCAAATTTCGATGTCTGCATAGAACTAATTGTGATAAAAAAATTAACTTTGAGTCAAATTCAAAAAAAAAAAAATACATACTTTTTAACAAAATATTTTTGTTCAAAATCAAAATTTACATAAATTTTATATATTTACATACAATTAAATCTATTTTTATATGTCAATTATCGTACCAAACAACAATCAATTAGTATACAGTACACGACAATGATAATAATAGTAATAATAATATGCCCCAACATCTCTCCGTATTTTATAATAATAATTCGGGCTTCTATATAAAAACTGAGCTTTTGGCGGGTCCCGCCGCCGCGTAGTGTGTTTGGGATACTACAAATTAAAACACTGAAAAGCAATTATAGCTTTAGAAATTTTGATATTAAAGTGGCCAGGGAATCGGAAAGAACCATGATTACTTTGACTTTTTATTTATTTATTTATTTATTATAAATAACTAAAAGTTTATTATATTTCATTGGGATACTTAACTTTTAAATCATAATTTTTTGTTGACTTTTGGTTAATCTCATCACTTTTGAAACTGGAATATAAAATCATAACTTTTGGCATTTTCTCAATTATTTCATAGATCAAAATTCCGATGAAATTGGGTGGTGACGTGTTAGCCGTAATTTTCGACATGGACAAAACGTGCGTTCTTCAAAATGATGTCGTTGAGATAATTGTCAGTTAAATCATAACTTTTCGTTGAATTCTGATAAATCCCATAACCTTTGAAATTGAAACATAAAATCATAAGTTTTGGCGTTTTCTCAATTGTCATACGAATGAAAAATTTCGGTAAAATTAGTGGCTATTTGAGGTTTGCTTGGTCTCAAGCTACTTCGTGTTTGGGCTATTTTTCTTCGATTTGGGGTAATCTTAAATAAAATGAAAACTTCTAAATTCGACTTTATCTAATGGCTAATTCCTAAATGCTAAAAATTAACAAATGCATTATAATATAAAGGTCAAATAAAACATACATACACAAAACATATAATACTAATCTCAAAATGTTAGTCAAATACTCAAAAATCACTTGCTCAAAAACTTAACTACAGGCCATTGAATCCAATTCGAATATCCATCAAGAAATTACTTGCCTAGCCGCTCAACTCATTGAACTCAACATTCAAAAAATTCAAAACCATAAAGACATAAGCCGGTAAGTCCAAAATCACAAAAATTAGCAGCAGCTTACCTCGCATCTGGCCGCCGGAAGCTCAGTCGTCATGCTCGCCGTCGTGACGTCGTTCGTTGCCTCTGGGCTCTGGTTTCTGCCCCCTATGTTTCCAACTTCAGTGAAATTTTAGGTGCGTGTGTGAATCGTGCAACTCATATCTTTCTTAGTATTGTGTAAGTTGGTATTGGGCAGTGAGTTGAGTTCATCTTCTTTACTCAAATGGATTATACGCTTGGGCTAACATTTAAAATAAGAGAAACAAAACGCCCAATTGAAAGAAAAAAAAACTTGCAAAAACAGAATTGCAGTTGCAGATAACAAGAGAGGCACTAGGTCAGGGACGACGGGGCAGACGTGCGGATGTCGCGAGGTCGGCAGCCGAGGGAAGACGAAGCAAACACGAAGTAGCTTGAGACCAAGCAAAACTCAAATAGCCACTAATTTTACTGAAATTTCCACCTGTGGGATAATTGAGAAAACGTCAAAACTTATGATTTTATGTTCCAATTTCAAAGATTATGGATTTACCAAAATTCAACGAAAAGTTATGATTTAAATGACAATTATCTCAACGACATCGTTTTGAAGAACGAACATTTTGTCCACATCGAAAATTCCGGCTGACACGTCACCACCAATTTCGCCGACGGATAATGCCCGTCAGAAAATTTTACCGACGGATTATCGACAACGGTCACCGTCGTTGTTTTTCTGGGTACGCGTTTTTTAATATTTCTTTTAAATTTTTTTATCCATTTTAAATCACCGATAAAAACTATCATTACTCACACATAAAAAAAATCACACCGAAAATACCAATAAAAAAAACAAAGAAAACGTCAATCCATATTCTGACAAAGTTCTCAACAAGTTAAAACACCTAGAAATGAATCTATGGAGCAATGACTACAATTCTGCCATCAACTTGGTATTGCTGGAGGACATATTTTGGCACCATAGCTGCATATTACAACAACAAATGATGGTTCAAGATTCTACTGTTATGCAACTACAGCTAGCTACAAACAACCTCCTCCTAATACTAAAACTCTATATTTCTCAAAGTTCTTTTTTATTTCATTATCTAGATGTTCAAGTTTGATGACACTATTAATAAAATTGTTATTACCTTCATTAATTAATAGCTCATGTGGAAACAAGTTTCCCTACTCAATTTTCTATGGATTTTCTTGTACAATGAATTACGAAGTATTTTCAAAATTGCACATGATTATAAAACTTAATTTGAATATAATTAATATTTTCGATCGAGATAATTGTGTGTGCTAGTACTCGTTGATAGCAAGATGAATTTTTCAATTGATGTGGAGTCATTATACTTTTTAATTACCTATGTTTGTTATTTACTGCCAAAAAAATATAAATAGAGTGTAAAATAGAGGGTGAAAAAAAATTAAATTAAATAATCAATGTAGGAGTATTTATCGTCATGTTATTTTGCATGTAATCATGTGATTTTCAATATCAATATATATATATTTTTTTAATTCAGAGTATCGATGATTCCATAGTTCAATTATCACAATAATGTCTTTGCTATGGGTGTTCAAAATTTAAGAAAAAAGTCAATGAATAATGTAATGGAAAATGTAAGATTTAGCCTTCATTGTTAATGCTCTTATATCTAACGTGATAAAATATTGCTTAAATGACCAAGAAATAAATATTGAGCCAATTTGCTCATGAATTACAGGGGTAGGACATATTTAAACAATCATAATATAGTATATGTTATGATTGTTCAAACATTAATGATTCAAATTAACTTATTCATATAATGATTGACTATCTTTTTTTTTAATTACAATAAACTACGGGGAGCATTGCATGAATTGTTTTATTGTAACACATGTTAAGATTTAATTCATATTAAATTACATATTCATAAATATAAATGCTAAAATGATTATAAATATGTTATTGAAATGTGAATTTGAATTTGAATCTTGACCTGACTTACATATAAATTTGTTATGCTTAGTAAAATAATCAACCAACTGTCATGATTTTTGTATCACTGAAGTTTGTGCGAGACCGTCTCACTGTGGGACGAGTCAAGGTTCAAATCAAAATTCATATTTTATCACATATTATTTGTTTGTGTTTATAATTACAAATATACCATTGAATATGCGTTTGAATTTGAATTTGACTCTTTATCTTTCACTAGACTATTTTTTTTGTATAACAAACTAAAATAAATACACATATATATTATTACATTGTTTAAACTAATTCAATGGCATGACCTAACTAATAGAGTAACAATCTCATAATCAAAAGATCATTTATTCGAATTCTATTACTTCCCTCATTCATTAAAAATTTATCCTATTGTGGATAATATAAGTTTATTAAATAGTTGATTGAGTGATTGATATTGTGAGTTGAATGAAAACACGTTAAATATCTGATGAATATTGTGAATTGTGTGAATCCTATTGATATAAATAAAAAATGACCAATTATTTATGAATGGACCAAAAATAAAAGAATAATAATTTTTTTGTGCACGAATGAATAGTTTCTTACATATATAGATCAATTTTACCCGCACCTACGGGATTGGACTAGAACAAAGTAATAAAACTATCATTGTAAAGTAGAGTCATTGTCTGAAATTTAATTTACATGATGTGACCATTCGTAACTAACTAAATGAGAGGTTTGGTGCTGTGAGTGGAGCCCACAATCAATATGTTGAAGCCAAATCTTGGGCTCATTTTCATAATGGGCCGAGCTAGGCCCAACATAGAGCGGTGCCAAGTGTTTTACTAGCAAATTGTGAATGCCATCTTCATATCAGTAGTGTTTGAAGAATTCATGATCCTAGAAAATATGTGTCCATTGTGCCCTCTTGGATATTACTCTAGACATACCCTAATTTCAATTTTCTAATTTATTAATCTAAACCAAACACTAAATTAGAATCATGATAATATTTGTAATTTCTTAAGAGATGATAAATAATATTCATATTCACTTTCTTGGGAATTACATTTTAAAATAAGTTTATTTTTCAGTCAACCAAACAAACACGGGTAAAATTCCTCGAGTAAGAAAGAAATAGTTTTATAAGGTAAATACACTTAGTTTACTCTATAGATTGGCATGAACTAAAACTATTACATCATTCAAGTTTCATGAATTGAATTAGTGACATTCTAGCCCGTTAAAGATTTTCGACACTACAAGTGCAATTGGCAGCTAACCGAATTTCACACGTGGCATTTCCACTCTTATAATTTATGATGTGGAAAATTGTGATATTTCACGTCATCAAAATGATATCATTTTTGTAACATTTTAAAAACATATGGCTAATATTGTTTCTAAGTCAATATATGAGTCTAAATGAATGTATTATTCCTTATATATATACACATACATATAATTTTTTTTGCGAAAAACCGTCTTACCATAAAATATGTCAAGATCCAGATCTAAATATGCTATTAAATATGAATTTGAATTCGTATACTAACCCATCACACGGTAAGACGGCAGCAAACGAGACTATGTCAATGTCATAGAAGTTGCAGTTAAGATGATACTTTCCCTGCTGCGATTGCTTAGGTGATAAGTACTTCTACATCAAATGAATCGCATTAATAGGGTGTGTTTGATAGTGGCCATAACTATCATCAATAGGGTGTGTTTGATAGTAGAGATAAGCTCAAGATTATATTATTAATTATAACTAAATAGTATTATTAATTATAACTAAACAGTAATATTATTTAGTTATAATTAATAATCTAATCTTGAGCTTATCTATACTATCAAACACCCTTAATGGGCACTTGTACGATTTCTCCACACAAATATGCAAAATTGTTACAATTAAATCTTACCATTTTTGAAATTAAATTATAGTGGCCTTCTTTAATATTTCAATTTAAACATAATATAATGTGATGTCATCATCTCGAGCACTATTAATTATAGGCTTATCTCTGTCATTTCTCAACCTTTATAAATCTATCAATCTCGTAATTTATTTTATAAACACTCTAAAAAATGACAGATGAATACATATTCAACCACGTAAATTAAGTCATTACAACTAATTACAATGTACAATTTTTGAAATTAAATTATAGTGGCCTTCTATCAATCATAGATATGCCGATAATATGGTAATCACAAGCACTATTACCTAAGCTTATCTTTATCACTTCTTTGTCTGCACAAATCTATCAATTTCATGTTTTATTTTATAAATACTAGTAAGAAATGATAGAAGCGTAGTGATTCCACCCTAATATATAAGCTATATTCCACCCTAATATATAAGCTATCATCATTTTATTTCATACCACTAGTAAAATCTTAGAATGAAATTTCTGCATACCTAGTGGCCACTAAATGTAATGAAAAAAAATCCCTTATGAACTTGATGAACCTTTTGAACAATTATGTTTCCTGTAAAAAAAACCAGACAATCCTGCCAGCCTACTAAAACTGCATCTACAATTAGTACATGATTTGGTGGAAGAATCATTACAACCTTGGGTAACTTCCTAGTCGGCATTGATACTTGGTGCTGTTATTTGAGCCTTCCAGTATCAGATTGTAGGGGTGAGCACAATCGAATTGAAACCGAATAATCGAATCGAATCATTAATTTTTGATCGATTTGATTGAATTTTAGCTTCTTTTTTTTTTTTTCCGGTTCGGTTGGTTTTCTGACTGAAAGATTTCGATTGAGCCGAACTAGTCAAATTTTTAATATTTAATATATCAATACAATTATTTTATTTCATCAATCTGAATAAACCCTAAAGACTAAAATATTTAATATACTGATATATATTTTATTTTATCTCTTTTATTAGTGCTGAATTTGTCTTAATTTTATATGAATTTCGGCTATTTTTGGTAATATGCCTTGATGTCTCTATGAAAATAAGGCTCTCTCTCTCTCTCTCTCTCTCAAATCAATGTTGAATAATATCCCCTAGAAATCATTGCAGGCCATGTTTCACTAATGATCGATCTCATTACTAATTTGTAGTATAATAGATACACCTAAAAAAAATCGACAGTTAAAAAAACAGACATGTTTTTGTAGAAAATAAGAAAACAAATTATTGGTGATCTTCGAAATCGTTTCAAGCTTCTTTTTTTTTTCCAGTCATCATAAAATATTGGCATGTTTATTTTGTTACAAAAAAAGTTAGGTCATTACTTAGACGTCTTATATATATATATATATATATAGAGTTGCATTCAAATCCGAACTCTATATTAATGCATAACTAAGACCGAATATCAACCGTT
>JAYDZE010559065.1:0-12820 GCA_034509125.1 Monilaria moniliformis | reverse complement strand
AACTAAACAATATATTTGGAAAATAATCAATTTATTGGCAATTTGTGCGAGTAGTTGTGTGAAAGTCCCAATTTTTTCAGGCTTATGTAAGTGATTAACACTTTCTATATTAACATACAAGTTTGTAGTTCAATCTTCATCATCTTCCGTCTTCAATTCAAAAACATAGGTTACAAACATAAAAAATTCCATCAACAAATCAATTTACAAAAAAAATATTTTCTCAAAATTCGAACTCAAAATTTAGAAAAAACAGTTCCCATTGAAAATTTCTTTATGTGATTTGTCCTTGTAAAAATCACAATCTCTCATGTAATTTTTAAAAAAAAAAAAAACAATTTTCCCCAAAACAACTCCAAGAAGTCTAAATTAGATTGATCCAAACATTAATGAAAATTTCCAATCAATCTCAAAACCAAAATTATGTATGGTTTGGTTTGATGCCATGTGCCCCATAGTGATATAGTGGTACGTTTTTTAGTAAGAGATAAGGTTGTGTTGCCACAATTATTATTTCTTCGCCTCGTTTGTCTCATAATTAAAATTTATCAAGTGTAAGATTGTATTGTTTATAAATTGCAAATTATGTGTTTTGGATTTATTTGGATACATACCTATACATGTACCTCTTGCTAGAGTGAACTACTTTTTTTTTTGCCATTTTATCTAATATTTAAATAGAAAAAACCTTTCACCATGGTTATAATAAATTTTGAGCTATTTGAAAATGCCACCCCAACAGTTTCTAAATTTAGGAATTTTCTGAAATATCTAAAAATTCATTTTTATTATAATATAAAATCCTTTTCTATATCCCATTAAATGAGTGGAGCTGCAGTGAACATGCTAGCACTCTAATCGACTGCGAATAAAACAAATTACAAATGATATAATTTATATGCGTATATCTTAGTTATATTTAATTAAATATTCCAACCAAAATAATACATTCAGCCTTTATTTATTATTAATAAATATTCAAACAAATTTTAATAATTAATCATGAATTCATCAACCAACCACTGAAATTTCGTCGACCCAGTTCTAGTTTCATGGATAAGTGATAAATAAGTTGCAAACTTAATAGAAAAAATGTTAAGATTTCAATTCTCACAGTTACATACTAAATATATATATAAAAAAAAGAAGAAGATGGGAACTTAATTGATATATTTGCTTTAATTATGTGATTACAATTATTTATGACATGTCTGGCTTGTTACTATAACACCCAACATTTGCATATTTGTTTTGTTTTGTTTTTGCCTATTGTCCAATTTCTGTGGATCTAATGTATTTGTGGTCTACCAATGTCTATAGTACTAAATATATCCCAAATAAAAAGTAGCAAGATCTGTCATTATTTTGCCAATGAAAAGAAATAATTTTATTGCTAAAAAAATAGAAAGATTGTAATTACAAAAAACTAAAAATAACTCTATAATTTGCGAAATTTCAAAAATCATTTGAAAAAATAACAAATTCTGATTAAAATTATATTATTTCCTACAAGTAGTTCATCTCAATAACAATTGGTGAAAGTATTTTTTTCGTCTTCAGTTGGTATTAAAATTTGCAGACTCTTGTAAAAGAAATTCCTTTATGTTTTAATTAAAAGTTAAACAAAAATAGCAAATTCAACGGAACTCACGATCATGGAATATATCCACTTTATAAAATTCATACAAATGCTCTACGTAAAATATAATAATAGCTATGAGATCATTATTTTATTCAATACACGACATTATCATTACGACATGCAACCACAAATATATTTAGTATTAAAATATTATTTGCATGTGATAAGAAATATTAAATTAATTTGGATGACATTCCAAAATTTGGTCAAGAATGTAGATGAAGCCCCCACCATCTTCTCAAGCATATCCCAACGCAACGGATCCAACAAAAAAATTAATTACGTTATAACTCCGGAATAATCGCCGCTGAGCATGATTGATTAGATTCCCACAATCCCAATCATATCATGCCACCTAAACAAGTCCTTTTTTAATCTACTAAAATTGCGTGCCACGCCACCGTCTAGTGCGTCAATATCACCATCTCGACATGTGTTTAATATTTCATCATCAACGTTATGTAAATACTATTACCTCCGTTCACAAAAAATAGTCATATTTTTTTATTTTATTATTTTCACTAAAAATAGTCTCATTCTATTTATGAAAAAAATTCACAATACAATATCCCCAAACATTAATTTATTTACAACTCATATCATTAGTACTCACCACTTTTTATCTCTCCAATCAATTTTTCTCTCTTTATCTTCTATTTTATCAATAATTTTTTCTCTCTCTAATAACTTTTTCTCTCTATCTCTCTTACTTTACCAATTTTGTATTAAAACCTTTGTCGTCCAACAATGAGACTATTTTTGGTAGACGGAGGGAGTTAACTTACATTTTTCATATATTTTTTTTATTTTTTTAATTATATATCAAATTAAAATAATTTGTGAATAAACAAAAATTATTAATTACATTAAAATAATTAATATTACATGATTGAAAAAATTGTACATAATTGAAATAAAAAAAATATAATTTTAAAAACAAAACTACAACTTAGATAATTTCAATTTCACCTCGAGCATAACCAAAAATCGACGATGCTTCACATTTCCTTCTTCGTCCTCATCGGACAAACCTCTGCACAAGGAGTTGTAGTACTTGCCATTGAACCATTCGCATTGGTTTTTCGCATTTCCTCTGTCATTTTCCCCATCTCCTTCGCATCCACACCAGAAGATGTGGTCGTCGCCATCCCCTTCCCCTTGCGCTTGGCCGCATTTTGCCCAATTGGACGACTTCTCCACAGTGCCATGTTCGCCTTGCATTCATCCCCGCTTGTTGTGTATTGTCCGTCCGATGCGCTCTTTAATCTCTTCGATTCGCCGTAGCCCGATCCTCCACTGCCCGACCACTTCTCACAGTAGCGCACCCTTTCCCAAGTCTTAAGGTACTTGAAGGGCCAAAGACTTTCTTGTTGATACATATTTTGCGCCTCATTGACCAAATCTGCCTTACTCCAGCCGCTCTTCCATTGCGACTCCAACAGGTTGCAGAGAGTGCAAAATTTCGTGATTTCTAGGCTCACTTTCTCGAAGGGGATCGAAGCATACAAGTATTGCGCTCATTTGCGCCTTCAGGATGCACTTGGTTTGTATCTATCAACTATTTTCCCCCAAAAAGTCTTGGCTTTTGGGAGTTGGCAATGACTCGCTAACATCGATGTAGCACTCGAAGACCGTCCGAGTTTCGTCCACTAGTACGCGATGTGTGCCGATTGACTACGCCTGGGAATCTCCGCTTCGTCGGAGAGTTGGATAACTGAGAAACCTTGGGGAGATGACGAACAAGGCAAGGAGACGACCTTTGTGACGATTGAGTAGCAACTTTGCCGGTGCTTGGATTCATTTTAAGCCAGACTATGGTAGACAATAATGTAACGATTACATACATGTCACGCGAATGAGATATAACGAAAGTTATGATGATGTATTATAAGTTGAATTATGTTATGGTTTATGCATTTAGTGAATGATCTTAAACGACACCGATGTGGCATTATATTCACGTGAATACAGATAACATATAATAATGTAAATGATACCATAATTGAATAATAATGATATGTGTGTTGGATATCCATAATATTATCAATTGTTGCATATTCCACTGCAGTTTCTTACGTGCTTGTATGTGAAGAAGATCTAAAGCCTTCTATTGGTAAAAAATTCAAAACCTTGGATGACACTACTGGTTTATACGATAATTATGTTCGTGCAGTAGGGTTCGACACGTGCAGATTTGGAACCAAAGTTGTTGGGTCAAAGTTTTCGAGGATCTGGGCCTCTTAGAACCCATCAGTCGTACAAGGAGGACGTCACTATCATAATTGACATCTTCTGTCAAACGTTGTCTTTTACCCTTTGTAACATGAACAATTTATCATTACACATATTGAATAAAATCATTATGTTAAACAAAGTATATCATTAGTCATATCATACATCATATACCAAATCTGTACGGGAAAAAACAAAATATCATCACTAAGAATACATAATATCATTGTAGTAAACTTATAACATCATTACTATAAAAGCTAGGTAAATGCAGAATCATAATTCAAAATCATCTCATATTGTAATATCTATCATTTTAGATATTACAATATCAATGGGCGGTGAATCTTTGTTCATAATAATGGGCGGTGGATTCACGGCAACTTCCAAAATAAAATCTCGCTCATTTGATTAGATTACTATTATACCTTTTAATGATATGTACAACAACGATTAATGAAACGTAATATCCGCAAATCATGGACGTGAAAATTCAAATAATAGGGCCTAGATTAATTCTTAGTTATGCATTAAGAAAGTGTTCTCACTTTAATACACCCTTATATATATATATATATATATATATATATATATATCAATTACTTAAATATGTATTTCCTCCAATGCTGCATGTAATTATCTCATGTTTTTTAAGCTCATATTAAAAGTAGTATTTTAATTATAATTTGCAAAAAAAAAAGAGTAAAACTTGGTGTGGTCAAAGGCTAGACAGCTCAATAAATAAACGTGAGCTAAGTAATTTTCTGTGTGCACTACATATATATAAATTTTTGATGGCGAATAATATTAAATGTTCAAGATATGCGTTTGGCGAGCTACGTAGCCTACGTTCAATAAATTAATTACAAACACAATATATCACATTCTGACAAATAGATTTGATGGCTTATTTAAATTCGATATATTAATTTATTGCGAGTACTTGAACAAATCGTCTTAAAATAAATAAATAATATTAAAATAAAACACTATGTCTCTAATTGATTTGCTTGTCCTCAATGGTGTGCCAACATTTTCCTAAGTATCATCCATATTCGACTGTTAACGCTCTTTTTCTTTAATTTCAATTTGACGACCCAGAGTTCATGTAATTATTTAAGATCGTCTCATTGGTCAATTATTCGTCTGACAAGTTAAGATTTGAAGTAGAACACAAATGGATCGTTTGGTATGCATGATAGGATATAGTAAGATAGTTAATCTGTGATAGTATTTAAGATAAATTTTAAAATAGAAATAAAGATAAAGATTTAGTATGTTGTTTGGTAGGTATGATAAAAATTTGGATAGAAATAATTGAATTGTTTGATTATGTAAATTATATTATAAATAATGTGTAAAATGACATTTTTACCCTTTTCAAAATATGAAAATTATTTTAAATTTAATAGTGAATAATTATCTTAATTATTAACTAACTAAACCAAATTATTGGTTTATTAATTAATAACAAGATCAATCAAATAAATTAATCAAGTAAAAAATGTGTAATGAATTAATTAATGCTTAATTTAATTAATTTAAGTTAAATTGAGAATTAGTAAATGTAGAATTAATAATTAAGCTAAATTAAAGATAAATTAATTATTCACCAAAATAGAGGATTCATTAAATTTATTAACTAATTTTTTAGATTAGTTATTGAGATTACTTAATTAGTTAATAAATGATAATTAATGGAGTTTGGTTGAGCAGTTAATTTCCCTTCTCCATACCGTCGACCCCCATTTTCGGTGACTTCCATTCAAACACGACATAGAACAAGATCAAAAACAAATCGACCAACAACACATAAATGGAGAAAAATCGACCTTCAAAATGAAGTAAAATTGAAATCCAAATCAAACAACAATCTGATAATTTACAGAGGTGAAGAAAGGTGGCTGGAGAATAAGAGGTGGCCGTAGAAGAAGAGATAACCGAAAACCAACGGCCACCGGAGAAGAAGAGGTGGCCAAATACCAATCGGCCAACAACATGGAAATGACACAAAATCGACCCCAAAATGGTGCAAAATCAAAACTCAAATCGAACAACAATCAGATAAACACAAAACCGAACAAGAAAAGGAGCATAAAAAGGCTCAGATAAACACAATTATCACAGCCTCAAGATAACCAACTAAATCAAACAACACACAGAATAACGAACACAAAATCGACCCCCAAAATCGACGGTGGTCATGGTACGACGACGGTGGCCGCGAAATCCATCACTACCGCCGCCAAACCCACTACTACCGCTGGTCAAACCAGATCTCACAAAATCGACCAACACTTATCCGACGGCTCAGATTTACTTGGTGAAAATCATCACCAGAAGCGAACCCACCGGCAGCCTTAGGATGGCGGTTGTGGTGCGACGGCGGCCATGAGGAGAGCCCCCCACTACGTCATGATACCACCCACTACCACTGTGAAATCTCCCCACTACTACCGCCCCCCTCAAGTCGACAACCAAATCTGCCATTACTGTCCGAAATCGAGCAACAATTTTTTGAGGGGGGAAGAAGAGGTGGCCGGAAACCAGAAGAATCAGAGTGTGTAACCGTCGAAGCAATCGAGATGGTGTGGCTCAAAGTGAATGAGGAAGACGACAAGGGCGCAGTAAATGGAAAGAAAATGTTATCAATGCCAAAATTGATGTACCAAACACATCCAAAAATACTGTTGAGCCAAGATTGTTGTATTCTATCGTGGCAAAACTCACTCACCAAACACCCCCTAATTGAACTACACCCATCCATTATGGGTTTGAATTGAGTGATCAGTAGATGATCTGAGATAAGTTTTGTACAAAGTGCTTTAATGATGGTAAACGAAGTACAGTCAGATAGAGGCAACCACACTGAAAACCGCATCTATGCTATCTACTGAGTAATAGTACGATTTTCTAAAACATTTTTTTCACTAAATGCGTAATTGTATACAAATATGTGAATATTCCCCACGGCATTATGATATCAGCCTTTGCAGGACACAATGGATCACGACCACGGGTGATGGACGAAGCACCAACATTCTGCAATAATACGCATATAATTAAATTCTAAACTCCTAATCAAACTAAGTCAAAGCATTAATTGTTATGTTGCGGGTAAAAGATGAACTTTGTGCACCAAAATTTTGGTAAACGTTACCATTATTTCAATTTGTGACTCTAGTTTGAACATTTTTATTTAACTTCTTAATTAAGTAAATAGGTGATCAAGCAAAAAAAAATCTAAATAGGTTACACCAAAATAGATATTTAATATTAGAAGACACCAAATTTAAATTCATAGCATTTTTCTTATAAATCATCTTGATGCTTATCGATTATGAGCTTTTTTCGGATAATTAACGTGCTGGGATGGAATATGTTTGGTGGATGACTTGACTTGAATGATTTCCAATTAAGTCGATCAATCAAATCATTTGACTGAATTTAGATAATTTCCAGTTTATTGGAATATTGGAATATTTTTTAAAGAGAAAGTTAAGTTTGAAAATTTGCAGTCGGTTTTAGTTGCAAACTTGCACATCCGAAATTCCAAACAATTAGGACTTGTTTTGTACATGAAATTGAGTGTTTAGATTTGGAATTGAAGTTATAAATTTTAAATTCATTGTTTAGTACTATAAGAATATTTGAATTTTGAATTGTATTACAATTCCAAATCTCTCAATTTCATAATTTAATTTCACAGTTAAAATAAATATTTGGAATTTCATACTTCTAATGTGTGCTATCTCTCTCTCGCAGACACACACACATACATACTCTCTCTCTCTCTCTCCTCTCTTTCACACACTCTTTTTCTCGCTCTCTCACACACAACCCTCTTTCTCACACACACAAGTCCCCTTTCTCTCTCACACACGCGCGCCTCCTCTCTCTCACGCACACACATATAGCACTATCTCATTCATCTCTCTCTAGTTTCTTTTTTACATCTAATTTTGAATTATATCTAACTTTAGTAACTTCATTTAGAATCTTTCTAATTTTTTCTTCAAAAAAATTTTGAAGAGCAAAACGTATTTATTCATTTGATGATAATATAATTATTTGGTTTGTTCGGTTTAATTTTTTGTTGAACTAACCATATATTGATGCCTATAAATATGTATTTGAAATATATATATAATAGACAGTGTATGTCATATTTATGGAAGGATGTGTTTGGTAACATGAATTTGTTTAGTATCAGATTTATAAAATAAATAAAATATACATACATAAACACACACACACATACTCTAGATGCTAATATATATATATATATAATTAAATTAAAAATTAATGTCAAATATTGGTTAACTTTTTAATTGAATTAGAATACAATAACTTCAAATTCAATTCCATAAAATTATAATTCCAACACATTTCCAAATCTATTCTATTAAACACACCCTCAATATTTTGTTTTCAATTAAGAATTTATGCCAACTTCAATATGGAATTGATAGCGAAATACATTATGATTTACTATTTTTTCCCAATTGTTTTAATTCTTGAAATTTTCAAACCACAATTGATTGTGAAATGTGATATGAATTGTGAGGGTAAATAAAAGAAGATCTCAAATATCTTTAAACTCCAGAAAAAAGGGAGGTAAAGGGAAAGGGAATTGTTGTGATCGGTGATGATAAAGAGAGAACTAGGTTTCTGATTAAATTTCCTCTTATTACTCCAAATGCAATAAGTTGGCCTATACATAAAGTTATCTAAGAATGGAGCTTATAATTTCGTTCGACGTTTTTACATAATTAAATTACGAAACGAAATAAAAGAGGACCAAGATCTTGACTTCAAGTCGTCAATCTCACAGAGTAAGGAGATAAGGATAGATATTCAAGATCTTATGCTATTTAGAAAAGTACAATCAAGATATTGTTATACAAGGAAACCCTAATTATTATAATTGGATTGCTATGCTGGTGGTCTTCGGACCCTAATGTTGCGCCTCGTCAAGTCTGTAGGCCTTCAGCTTGCTTGGGCCACTTCCGTTGCTTGGCCTAAGTTGACGCTTGCCTCTTCTCTTGCGCGAATCAGTGCATCTTTGATTTCTTTATCTATATTCTCATCATTCGATCCTAGTTTCACTGTCTGCGTTTCCTTGCCCCCGTTGCCATCGTTATTCGTAACAATATAGGTCGTGAATATGCATTTGGGTAATTTCTAAAAGTATGGTAATTGCAAAAAAAAAAACCCAATAATGACCAAATTTTAGTTTTACACTCATTTTAAAATCTTGCAGTAAATAATCTTTTTATATATATATATATTTTGAAGAAAAATGGACACATCCTAGATTTTTAAAAAACTCGAAAAGATACGATATGATTTTTTCTCACTCTCGGTGGAAAATTCAATTAAATAAACTATTGGATGGTGAAAAAATCAGCTGCACTATTAATTATTTTGTATCATCGAAAAGTTAAGAACACATCTATTTTATAAAATGTCCCTAAAACCAAAATTGGTTAAAGTTGGGCGAATTCTTGTGCAAATAATCCACAATAATATGCAAATGTTACATTTAAACGTTCAAATAAAACAATCCTTCTACTTTAAACGTCTAGAAGATGATGGAACTCTCTTACATACAATACAACGTGCCAAAATTGAAGATACTAAATTCAAGTTGAAATTATATTCTCAACAAACATATTCAACCTCTTAGATGGTGGTTTTTTTTTTATGAGATATAATTTTCATATTATGTCATAAAAATGACTATATATTATGAAAATTTAACTAAGCTAGTATAGATTACATTATATTCAAACTTGTACAAATTAGATTATATCAAATAATATGAAATTCAACTCACATGTCGGTGGAATTTGAATCAAAGACCTCAGATATAGAGAGAATTTAGATCCCAAATTACCACTTGAATTAGAGTTCACCTAATCTTTACAACTATTAATTTATTTATTAAAAAAAAAATCTAGTAACCTTCGGTCCTTGACTCCTTTACATATCTTCTAGTAAACCCTAAATATCTATTCCCTCAACAAAAATGCCCCCAAAATCAGTGCAGGACCATTGTATATGATGTTAGTTGGAGGGCATTTTTGGTATTTGGCAGCCTCATACGCAGGGCATAACGTATGCCACCATGTGGACGTGAATGGGATGTTACAATGTAGTTGAGAGAGGGAGGATTGGACAATTTTTGATTAATTTCTATAATGTCACCTTTTTTAATTATATTATGTTGGAGCATCATGTGCCCACATACAATTAATGACAATTCTAGCTAGTGATAAAGCTAGAATTTTGAATCATGTAGATCCACAGTTTTTCACATCGTTACATCATTGATTTTATTGAAGCTTATTAAATAAATGGTTAGTTTAATTGTTGGAGATAATATAGTTTATTCGAATTTGTAATTTTCGAATGATTTTTAATATCGTAAATTTGTAATGAACTAATGATAACCCCAGCGACCCCTTCTTTTCATTTTTCGTAGTTTCAACATTGCTATTTTACTAATAAAATGATGTCATTTCATATGTGGATTTATTAAATAAACAGGTAGTGTTTTAATTCCATTAATTTAAAAATCTTGTGAAAAATATATATAGTTTTGGATTTTATTATATTTAAATCATTGATACCATAAAATCCATATTTAACGGAAGAAACAAAATTTTAACTTTTCCGTTAACTTTAACAACTTTTTTATTTAATTGAAGGGCAAATTGCCGGAAAAACCACCAAGTTTGGTCAAATTCTGGTCAATCCCGCAAGTTTCAAAATCAACCGATTATATCATAACTTTAACAATATTCGCAATTGTCCCATGGCATAATATTCCAGTGGCCTATGTGTATGAAATTGTTGTTGTGTCGCATACGTGTTCTAAATTGATGATGTGGCAAACTAGATATCGCAGACGTGGATTATACAGCGTCATTTCAAAGGCCGGATGTTTTGCCCATATAAGATTTTTCGTCGACCACATCAGTAGCAATTTTCCCTAAATCGAGCATCATGGGACAATTGCGAAAATTATTGAAGTTATGATAAAATCGGCTGATTTTAAAACCTGTGGGACTGACCAGAATTTGACCAAACTTTGTGGTTTTTCTGGCAATTTGTCCAAATTAAAATAGGCTGTTTTAGAAATATATACACATACATAATAAAACACTACACCGCATGCAGATACTATAAGATGAGAAATATACTATACTGCACGTAGACGAGATTGAATTCAAGTACTCTCACTAAGTAAGGTTAGTCTTATGGTACCTCAACTTTGCTATTTGAGCTGGACGTTATTGGTGAAATAGACTTTCTTTATATAACAATATAAATAAATACACTATTCACAAATCACAACTTGCAACTTATAAAACTATAAATTATAGTTAGATAAGTTATGTGAGCTGTTAAATTTTATACATATGTTACTATGTAAATATGGCGAGGTTAATTAAAAAAGATGAGCGAGACTAAAACTCAGTTTTCAATCGAGGGATTACTTATTTATTTTTATTTTTAATGCGGAATACGACGCATATTTGACTGATCGATTATTAAAATGATTAATAGTATTTTATATCCATAACTTTCAGCGTATTTTAAAAAATATACTTAGCTTTTGTTTTTTCATCAAATATCCCAAACATTCGTGTTTTTCTTCAAATGTCTCTCTATACAAAATCCAGTGATGGAAAGTTGGTTCATCTTGTTATAGTCTAAGGTGATGTTCTCTTCCACCTCAACACATAAAATGATTTTATATAAGCAAAAAGTAAGAAATGTTAATAGTGTTTTGTATCTCCGAACTTTTAGCATATTCATATTCCAACTTTTTACTGTATTTTAGAAAAAAAAGAAAGTTGGGGAACACAAAACACTATGAATTCTTCTTATTTTTGCTAAAACGACGTCGTTTCATGTATTAGTGTGAAAATTTTGTATAACAAAATATTTTATAAAATATGTTGAAAATTGGAAATATTTAACAAAATAATATTTTCTAAAATCTAAAAGTTGGAAAACATAAAATACTATTAACCCTTACTAAAATTATGATATCTGGCTGATCATTTTAGGCTGCAATTTTGAGGTATCTCAGTCGGCCAAATTTTGGCATGACTTACATCTCAATAAAATAATTAAGTCGTAAAAACAGCTGGAAATAAAATATATAAAGTAAAATTTAAATTTAAATAATATTACATTTTCGAGCATTTTGTCCCAAAAGTTGATGGTGTTCCACATATATTTTGCAACTCATTCGTATGTGAGAAATTTCATTGATTTCTTTATTAAGCTACTCAAAGTTTGCGTTGTAAAGTCTCGATGATCGAATTTATTCCGATTTTTAGTAATTTTATTTATTTTAATCTAATTTGTCTTAATTTTAGTAATTATGTTAATTCTATCTCAATCTTTCTAACTTATCAATTTTATTCCATTTTTCTAACTTATATCAATTTTTACCATCGGAATTTCACTCTAATGGTTAAGTCGTGCCATGACGTGTCGGATGATAACCTTTGTTTTAAAAAATAAGTTATATATGAGGATATTAATATCTCAATTTAATTTATATTTTTAGAAAAAATATATAACAAATAATTTATAAAATTGATATAAGTTTAAAAGATGGGTAATAAATTTTGAAAATTGAGATAGAATTGATACAATTATTAAAGATCGGAGTAGGATCGATTATTAACCCTTTTATAAAATAATAAAAAAGCTTGAAGCTAAAATTTAAAAAACCGCCAAAATAATTGTGTTAACTGACAAGGAGTAACATTGAGTACAGAAATCATCCCCATATAACGTTGCAGAACAGGGATGTATGAATGAAAGTTTAAGTCATCGTTGCAAAGCTACCCGCCATCTCTCTCTCTCTCTCTCTCTCTCTCTCTCTCTCTCTCTCTCTCTCACACACAAACAAACACCACA
>JAYDZE010559054.1:0-12820 GCA_034509125.1 Monilaria moniliformis | reverse complement strand
ATTATTATTATTATTATTATTATTATTATTATTATTATTATTATTATTATTATTATTATTATTATTATTATTATAAAGAAAGGGAGTGGTGAAGTTTGATCTCCAAATTTTATATTTACAAAAAGGCTTTTATTGCTTAAATGTCTATGAAGAAAAACTGTAACTTTACGATTGAAATATAAGATATAAAGAGCTCAAATAAGAGCATCTTGATTAATTTCTTGTATTTGACACTATAAAAAAGACGTCGAATACCGAGCACATGTTCGCGAGCACTATCGATGCTCTTAATTAGCAAGCACTTTCCAAACACTCACTGAGGACACGTCACCATTAGTGAGCACCTAGCGAGCAAACATAAACCAATTGAAAAAAATTGGCGCAAAAGAAAGTTCTGATGGCGTGCTCGGTAAATTTCCGAGCACGACTCTGCATCATCTTCACTTTATATATATAATAAGCTTTGCTTAATTTATGGAGTAGAATAGGTTCAAATAGTTTTTGCATCATGTGTGTCGATTGTTTTCTTTATGATGTTTTCTCAGTTGAATGATATATTATATTTCGGTTTTGTCAACACCTCAATCTCACAATATTGATCTAAGTCTAGTGATAAAGAAAATCTGAATTGAAGAACTAATTAATATGTAATCGTGGTACAATTGGATGATGTGATGTACGATTCCCACAACACATTCATGTACGGGCAACTACAACGCATGGTCTCAGCCCGTTCCGTCGGAATGAGACTGCCGTGATCTACGTTGCGGGTTGCCGTCTTGTTGGGCTGGCTCGCACAAGTGAGAAATTTCGCCGAGCTTGCGCCACACGCCCGCCGTTCGGACGATGATTGTGGCGCGTGCTCCAGACTCGCTGGATGCGTGCGTGCGCAAGAAATTAATATTTTTTTAATTGCGGAAATGTTGATTTTTATTACTTTTTTATTTTTTTTAATCGGCCGAATTTGACCGATAATAATTAAAATTTGATTTTTTTTAATAGTCGTTGAACGACTCTTTTGCATTTCTTTCTTTTTATTCATTTTCGTATTCATAAATATCCCTCATTCATCTCATTTTCAAACCACAATTTCGATTCTTCTACAATTTTTTCCAACTTCTCTTTATATTTCTCTCCAACTATCTTGCAAATTATGGATCCATAAGGCGTCAATTATTTGTTCGACGATGTTGTCCAGAATCAGTCCGACGAGTGTGACAAAATTTGTAATGTGATTCGCACGGTCACGTCGATCATTGCTCGTCATTTGTCGAAGCTTCCATGGACCCCCAAAGTCTGATTGAGGAAGTACGTGCAACGAGAACAAGAAGTTGTCACTACACGCCTCATGGAGGATCATTTCACCCACAATCTGAAATGGGGACGGGTGTATTCGTCGCAGGTTCCGTATGCACTGAGATTTATTCATGCGCATACTAAATACGTTGTGAGTCTAAGAGACTATGACATTTCGAGATTATCAAAAGCATCGTGAGTTGGTGCGCGATCGCAATGCCCGCATCCATCTCCAAAACGATATAATTAAAAAAATTGGGCGCGCTTCGGTCCCCTCGATGAATGATTAACATTTTTATCACTTATGTAATTATTTTTGATTATGTGGTTTTTTTGTTTTGATTATATATTTTTTTTATTCTAATTATGCTATTTTTAAAATTTTAATAGAATTCGAATTTTCAATTATTCACATATAGATTTAATTAGGATATATAAATATATACAATTGCAAATTATATAAAATAAGAAAGAATTAAAAAATAAGAGATTAGATTCATAAATAATAGAAGGGATGAGATGAGTAAGAGAGAGAATTACGAGCGTTAAGAAATGAGAAGAAAAAGCAGTGTGGAGTCCAATTAAGAAATGGTTAAGCGACACGTAAAAGACGTAATTTGTGGATGCTACATATACTGAAATAAAATTCGCAAGTCACATGCAGACTTTCGGTTTTGAAAAAATTGGGTTGATTACAATTTTATATCTAAAGATTTGATAGTGATATATTAGTACTTACTAAACTGATTTCGTGCTAAAACTTAAATGACGCCAACTTTTTGGTAAAATGTTGTAATGCTGCAGGTTTAAAATAATGTTGTGATTTTTTTTAATAAAAAATTATAAATTAAGTTAGGATAATGAATATATGAAGTGGGCCCCTGTGAGAACACATGAACCACAATGAATTGTGATCAGTAAATTTTAGTTTTAATTGAAGATTAATAAATGTTAATTGCGTAAGGTCCCCATGCGAGAACGTTTCGAAACATTGAAAAGAAATATTGCGGAACTATATCCACTTTGACATCCAATAGTGAAATCCTACTTAGATTCAAATATTCCAAGCAACGCAAAAAACATACGAGTCTTAGCCCAAACAAAAACGATTAACAATTTATATAAAATATAGCACAACACTAGTAGCTACTTATATATACGTAACATCATAAATACTAGCGAATTACAAGCATAGATTATTCTCGTATAAAGGAGTAATACATTCTAGGAGCGTGTTCTAGCAGCGGTCTCCCGTTGGCAGTTGAAAAAGAGGGCTGCGACGGGTTGCCCTAATTCGTGTTCATCGGCAAATTTTCTGCTGCAGAAACCATCTCTGCAAAGAGGGACGCTCACAGACTGCATCCTGTTCTTCTGCTTGTACAGAATAAACACCAAGCGATGTATGCCTATGTTCGGCCTTGGCATTTCGTAGCTAACCACTTCTCTCCCTGCAGTAGTGTGTATATATATATATATATACTAATTAGTATAAGAAATGGAATTGATTTTTAAGTTTGTTTGGATGTGGAAAGAAAATCAAATCAAAATAATCTGTTGTTTCATACCAAATGAGGAGTCCGTGCTGCCTGGGATATTTGTCACTATCCTGTAAAATTTATTCAAATCATCAGTCAGTCGTCTAACTAATTTTTTTTTGTCTCATACTTGGACATAATTAATCTGTACATGGAGAATTCAAATGATATCAACATATCATCAACAAAAATATAATACATTAAGAGCATGGCGTTGTAAAAATGAAACCTGACTAGGCCATTATTATAACAGTGTTTTTTATTTCTTTGTGATAAAAACAGGAAAAAAAATAGAAATAAAAATTATCTAGTCATATAGTATTGATCAACCATTTTCATGAGACAACCAGGCATTCAATATAACGTATTCCTTGCGGATAATGGATATATGAAAGCTTGACCATTTTAGTAAGCTGAATATGAAGTAAAACCCCTCGTACTTGAAGGACCGATCCTCTATTGTTAAATATGAAATAATTTTGCAAGCTTACCAGTGTACGTGCTCTCTGAGGTATGGATCACTAGGACCAGGAACATCAGGGTCTGTCATGATCTGAAACAAGTAGACCAAATCAATCACTACAATGTACATATTTTTTGAAATACAAAACTCATGGAGTGAACCGCCAAAAGCCATCTCTTTGCAAAACCAAATAGTGCCTAAACCCTAAAAATTCAAATTGCCCAATTTCTGAAACAGCTGCGCAATTGATCGAACTCAAAAACAGGATCAAGTTTGCAGGCGAGAGGGAGAGAGAGGGAGAGAGAGAGAGAGAGGTATATATATTTACCAAGGTGAAAAAAGTAGTGAAATCTCCAGCAGCATGAAGTAGAACCTTAGGTTTGGAGATTAAAGTGGAAGGAAGGAGATGATGGCTATTATAGACATGATTTTTGGAGTTGTAGATAACAGACATCTTCGCAGTGGGGGAGAAGCTATCAACTACTTCTCCAATTACTTTACCAATGACAAGAGGATCTGATCTCATCTTAATCATCATCAACAACAACTACTTTTCTCTATCACAATCACCAAAACCCTTGTATTTATAGTGGAAACGAGCAGAGGTCATGCGTATATTACTGTAGAGAAATTAAAGGAACAATTTCTAAAATACTGTTTGAACCCTACTATTAGCCGCGGTACAATTTAATGTGTCTATTCATAAAATGATGTTAATTGCCAAGTGATACTGAAGCCCGTTGTCATTGGATTTCTGTCTCACTTGCTACACATGTGCGCTCTCTCTCTTTCCTCTCTCTCTCTCTTTCTCACATATACCATTCGTCCGCGTCCATAAAAAGTGTCCTGCGGAAGGGAGGTCACGAGGTTTAAGAAATAAACTGGGTAAATATTTTTGAGTTAAAAATGAATCTCATTTGTCATATATATTATTGTGTAGTGATATATTAAAATGGAAAGACCACACTCTTCGTGAGTGACCAAAATTTGCAAGAAGACACCGCATTCTTAGTAAATAAAGGGAGTTAATGTTATAGTTTAGATTTTATATTTAATTCTAATATTGTGAACTACACAGTTATGACAATACTATATTATTACATTAATGTCGCATTGTTTTATGTGAGATTTGTAGTGAACAAGAATTTGATCATATAGTGATTTTATAACATCGGTCAATCGGTTATTAGGGCGTCCACAACGCTGTTACAAACTCATCACTTAGCATTGCACTATCTATGAACCCTGGTATTATTAATCATGTCTCTCTTAAACACTCATATCATATCACTAACTAATCACATCACTTGAACCATTTATGGGACCCATATTATATTTTTTAATTCGTTAATGTTATTTACTATAATTTGTGTAGTATATAATTAATTTATATTCATCGAAATTAAGAAGAGTCATTACCAACAACTAGTTTGGAAAAAGAATAAAAAATATATAAAAGTCGGCTAAAAAAAGGTAAAAATAGTTTAAAAATTCAAAAAAATTATAAATAATTAGATTAATTTTCAATTTATGTATTATAATTATATATTTTCATGATAATCGAAATTCATACAAAGATTAATAGTAAATACTACATGGTTCCTAGTTCCATATTATGAAAAATATTATATCAAAATTTGATACAAATATAGTATTAAAATTAAAAGAATGTTTGTGATGATATGGGGAAAGCGAGTTTATAGGCTTTTTTCCTCCCGTAGTACGTTGGATTTAGTCATTATCTGGCAGGTAACCAGAAAACAAGGAATGTCTTTTTGAAAAACAGTTCAAAGAGATGAAAGATGATTGGACATTAATTAATATTTTAAATATATATCTATTTTCAAAAGCTGATTTCGAACAAGCTCGAAAACTATTCGATTAACATTTTGAGGCTTGCCTGCTCTATCTGATTCAGGTTCAGCACAATTTCGACTACAGTACCATCCCTTCCGTACAAAGTTTTTGAGATGGACTGCTGCATTACTTTGCAAAGCCCAAAATTATAACGTTAATTCAATTTATCACCTGGTTTCATTTGTTGGGCCACACCCACACGGTTTAATTTTGGGAACTTTATTTAGAATTTATTTTAATCTTGAAATGGTTAGAGTAATGGTAAGAAAAATATTTTGTAAAATAATTCTATACCATGTCTACCCAATTTCAAAAAGAGGGGTCACTACTCATTATTATACTTTTATATATAGATATAGAATTGCACGACCTACTTTCCTCAAGACTGGTGGTAAGATTATTTCCTCACTCACTTGTTCCATCTACTCTCATTAATATTTTTTTACTCTTCATCAATTCTTTTTTGGTCCGTTTTATGTCTTGAATCATGATTAGATATTGCGTATAGAAAATTCAATCTCAACCTGCATGTTTTGATTCGAATTGGGACTCATTTTCTTGATTGTCACAAAGTGTTCGATGATATGCCTCATAGGGCTTGCTTAAGTTCTCTGGTACATTAAAATGTTTGTTTCTGCTGTATCATTCCCTAATTAATGCTCTCGGTTTTGTTTTTCAACCAACCGAAGTGATAACTTTATTGTATAAAAAATGCGGTTCTGATTATTGGGGAAGATTTCTTTTTCGATAATTTATTAAAGAATTTGTAGAATACATTGGTGAATTCTGCTTGTGGAGATTTGAACTCCAAATGTTTTAGCAATACACGGATTGTGCTTGACTGAAAAATGTTAAGCTTCTATATATGATCAGGTATATGGCATCATCTTCCATGTTTTCTGCTTGGACTATAAATGGGAGTGCACGTGCTCCTACGGTTTCAAGGATCATAAATGATTGTTCGACACAAACATATAAGTCTCTGTCCATATCTGCATCTGCCGACACATCACATTCGTCTCCCAGGAGAGGAGTCGAATGCAGAGCGCTGAATGTTGAGACGAAACCTTCCTTTTCACTGGGGAGTAAGTTTCAACTCGAAGATGTCATTGAAGCTCAGCAGTTCGACAGAGATATGCTCAGTGCCATATTCGACGTGGCATTGGAGATGGAGAAGATTGAGAAGAACTCAACTGGAAGCAACCTTCTTCAGGGGTATCTAATGGCAACCCTATTTTATGAGCCCTCAACCAGAACTAGGCTTTCATTTGAGTCTGCTATGAAACGTCTGGGGGGGGAAGTGTTAACCACGGAAAACGCACGAGAGTTCTCATCCGCAGCAAAAGGGGAGACCCTTGAAGGTAGCCAGTCTTTTTTATTTGTTTTTTAGTCTGTATGAAAACATGCTAATACTGATCCATATGATCTCCAGACACCATAAGAACGGTTGAAGGCTACTCGGATATCATAGTGATGAGGCATTTTGAAAGCGGTGCTGCGAGAAGGGCTGCAGCAACAGCCAGTATCCCGGTTATTAATGCTGGAGATGGTCCTGGACAGCATCCAACTCAGGTCTGCAATGAGTTTTTGCTTGTTAATCGAGTTCTTAAAATTTAACAAGGAGATTTTGCTTGTTCACATTCAATGATTTGCCTTTGGATGGATACAAAATTTTAGTTTAACAGCTTTTGCTCATTACCATTTAGTTTACCTTGGCCTTGAAAGAAGAAAAGAGAAGCGTATGAAATCTTTGCAAGGAATTATCAATAACTTGTTAGTTTTCAAGCTTAAAACGTAGTTTTGGATGGGTGAATTTATTCGTATTTCCATTTCTAGAATGTGCTATCAAAACAGATACTTTTTTTAAGAAAATTTAATTTTTTTCTTGTTAAATACTACTGGAAACCACTATCTTGATACCTAAAATATACCTGAAAATGGTTGTGAATTCTTTGTTGGTTTTGGTCTAGGTGCTATTTTCATTCTTGCCAATTTGCTATTTGCTGGCTTCAATATGGTTGCTTTAAGTCATTGTCTTGTATGAGTTTAAACATAATAATATAAATATTATCTTTATCAGTTCTTAATGGTCTGTCTGTAACCACTAGTGAAAGAAATTTAAAATGAGGTTCTTGTAGGTAGAAGGGTATTATGCTTGTCTGTTGTTTAGTCCATTTTATTACATCTAATGAACTTTTGTTTTTGTTTTTTTAGCAAATGCAGCTGTGTTTCATGGTTGTAATTTTTTTCTTGAAAATATCATCAGGAGATTGGCATGTTATACTTCATTTTGTACAATCACCTAACTCATTTTACACATCCTCTGTGCTTATCTGTTTTCTTTTCCCTTCTCTTTTTGTTTCCTTTCCTTTCCTTGTATTTTTTTTTCAAGTTTAATTGGTGGGAGTGGGTTAAAGGATTGGCCTAACAGTTCCTTAAGGATGTTGTGCTACAATACAAAACTATAAATTTCATTATGTTATTTTCAAGTGAGTTAATGATTTGTTTTTCAATTTTTGCTATGAGAAAACCGCGACATTCATGCATCTGTCTCCAAAGAACAATATGTGTAGCGTATTCATTGTTTTCAGGTGATCATAAGAAAAGTGATTTGGTCCTGTGCAAGACCTAACCAGAAAGTTGACAACAATAGATTATATTCAAATAAAAATTAAGATTAGTTATTTTGGTTTCTTTATGTGAGAATTCTAAACAGGAAGTTAAGTAAATGCACAACCACAGTACAGCGAAGATGCTCTATATTTATCCGCTGGACTAAACCCTTTTGGGTTATCACACCTCTTCGCAATCTAACGCATAATATAGAGGTTAAGTGACAAGTTAATATTGTGTCTTGGCCAAAACAGATGAGTCATCTACATTATTGATTTTGGGTATTCTGTGTTATGTTCATTTAAATGTATTTTACTCCTATGCTTTTCTATGTTGATGAACAGGCTCTCCTCGACGTGTACACCATCCAACAAGAGATAGGAAAACTTGATGGAATAAAGGTCGGGCTTGTAGGAGATCTTGCTTACGGGAGGACAGTCCGCTCACTTGCCTATCTTCTGGCCAAGTACAAAGATGTCAAAATTTACTTTGTCTCACCAGAAACAGTGAAAATGAAGGTAGGTGCCAAATATCTGTGTGAGTTCAATATCTGTATGAGGGAATGCTAGTTTTGTCATTAGGTTGCAGAATTTTTCCTTGATTACAGTCAACAGTAAGTTCAGATAACACTGCTTCAATATCATTTCAGGATGACATAAAAGATTATCTTACATCCAAAGGCGTTGGGTGGGAAGAGAGTGATGATTTGATGGAGGTGGCTTCTAAATGTGACGTGGTATATCAAACCCGTATTCAGAGGGAGAGGTTTGGAGAGAGAATTGATCTTTATGAAGAAGCTAGAGGCAAGTACATTGTAGATCGGGATGTGGTGGAAGCGATGCAGAAACATGCAGTCGTAATGCATCCTCTACCACGGCTTGATGAGGTAGGACTTGTCTTCACTGTATTGCTAGTGTTTTGTTTTCAAAGTTGTGATGGGTTGTATCTTTTCAGATAACTTTGGACGTCGATGCGGATCCTAGGGCTGCCTATTTCAGACAAGCGAAGAATGGCCTCTACATTCGTATGGCCCTTTTGAAGCTATTGCTTCTTGGCTGGTAAAAGATGCAAGGATTGTTGAGGAAACTATTCCAATTTTTCCCATTCTATCACTTTTTTTTTTTGTTGGAAAGTTGAGATCATGGTAAGGATTCATGAGATATTTGCTTGTGATCGTTGATATATCATGGTGTTATTTGGGCGGACGCAGAAAAAAGATAATATGGGGTATAGACTATTGTTAGTCATTTCAAGTTCACAGTGGCTTCGTTGGTGCCTTGAGCGATTCATCATTTCATTATTGATTGCTCCACCAGTGAATTTGAATTCAGAATTTTGTGGTGACCTCCGTGTGTTGTTAAAAGGAAAACCGATCCATAAGTATGCCTTTCTATAGCTGGTGGGTAAATGAATAAATAAATAAATAAATACAAAAGCCAGTAAATTAGTAACTATACATATTGATCTTAAAATATATATTGATAAAGTAGCACATCAAGTGCGCATGTTGAATGGTTTTCAAGTTGGAGCCGAGATGAATGTGTTGGCCAATTCACAAATGTATTTTTAAAATAATCATTGTATAATATAACCATAACTAATTAGTTTTAGATATATAAGTAGGTAGTGCTTTCGAAACCTCTCAGTCTTGCGAGCTATCTTTCCACGTCTTTCGCTTTCTCATCTGAATTCGTAGTCTTTCAGGTCTGACTGAAGGCCTTTCTTCGAGTGCCCCGCCCGGTTCACTGGGCTGTTGGCCTCAAAGCTCAGCTTCTTCACCGCTCGAGAACTCACGAACTGAAGAGCTCACGGGTCATTGCAGAAGGGGCCCCAGACTCTTCCATTGAGCCGAAATATACGAATTATTGTTCTTTTGAGTTCCGTCCACAATGATTGGGAAAGATCAAACCAATTTGAACCGCTCACATCACGGTTTCGGGCGGAGAAAAGCGGACGTGGGGACTCGGGTCGGGCTAGTTTTCTGGAAGCTTCTTGTTCATATCTCTCATCAAAAGGCGTGTTTTGGGCCTTTGCAGTAGAGAATATTTTGTTATTTGGGGTGTAAATATCGGCCCATAAATAGACCAGGCCCAGCCCATAGCATTTGTGCAACCCTCGTCTTCCCCCTTCCCTCTGCAGCTCTGCTGCTTCTCATTCATCATCAAAATTCAGAGATTACTTTTGACTACACCAACAAGATTGAAGAAAAATGAGTGCGTACAACGCATTTAAAGCAAATGTTCCAGTTGCGTGGAGCCGTAATCTCTACATAACACTGGTGAGGGGAATTCCCGGCACGAGGAAGCTCCACCGCCGCACCTTAGAGGCCTTGCGCCTCACCAAGTGCAATCGCACCGTCATGCGATGGAATACCCCCACTGTTCGTGGAATGATCCAACAGGTTCTCTCTCTCTCTCTCTTTGTTTGACTTATGCTGCTTGGTTGAATTATTTCTCTCCTTTTTGTTGTGATGATGCTTGGATTGAATGGACTGTTCGTAACTTTTTAAAATATATGCTTATATATTGATTGCAGGTGAAAAGGTTGGTTGTGGTGGAGACCGAAGAAATGTACAATGCTCGGAAGCAGAAAGACGCTAATCACCGAGCTCTGCGCCCGCCCTTGGTCGTAAATCACCAGCTTGCCTCGACTAATGATTCTTCTGCATAATTTCTGAGATTAATTCTCTGGTTAGCTCCTTTTTTTCTGTGGGTTTATTCAACCAATTGTTTGAAGATGGTGATAAACTACTTTGATTATGCATTTCTAAGTCTCGCCATATTCTTTTGGGGTGAATTTTCAGTTCTGTTATCTTCTCACTTATAATTTAATCAACTTATCATTTTAGGATCAGTAATATGTTTGGGAACCGAGTCATCATTATAATTTCTATAGGATTTGGTTTGAGCTTTGCTGGAAATACTGATGGCTTAAGAGTTTAGAGTTAGTCCTAAAAGATCAAATAATAATTACTAGAATCACCTGAAGTATAGCTTTTGTTCTACATTAGTTATTCAATCACTATGCAGCAATTCATTGTCCCAAACATAGTCATCCCTGTACTTTACACTCGTTTGGTTTAAATATGTTGCATAATTTCTCAAAGGCAAATAAAGAAAATTGTCTTCACTTTTTCCAGGTTTGAGTTTTTAACTGAAACTGGTCTGTGCTGTATCCAGCTTTGGTGGTGTTAACTTCTTTCTCTCACCCTCACCCTTGCCTAGAAAGATCAATGATTTGGTTGTTGGGGGGGGAAGTTGAATGATTGAATTTTTTTGGTTAGGTTTAACTAGTCATGCTATATTTGTTCTTGTTACGTAGTTATTGCGTCATGTAATATTGAGCTTTGAACATGTGCCTTGTATTCTTTTTTCATATTTTTGTTCATATGGTGTCGCATAATAAGTTATCTCAATGAATGAGGACCGGTGGCGCCTCAAAAGCAATGTTTAAGCACTGAACTTGAAGGACATGCATATCTTTGTACTCTTTCTACTTCTGAAGCATTTATTTTTGTGGATTGGGGCGTGGCGCAGCTACATAGGTTCTGACCAAGGCGCATCTACTGCTGGCTAGAGCTTTCTACTTCTGAAGGTTTTATTGTTAAAGACTTCATTTAATTGCATAATGATAAAGATGATATATCTTTAGATGAAGAGAATTAGATGTTTTGACAATTGCAGTTATGCACTTTTAAGTTTTAGCTAGTTGCCTTGCTTGTTTCCGTACATTTCAGTATCTTTCTCTTTTTCCGCTGTTTCCACTTTTGTTTGGTGATCATATGGATATGGTGTTGGTTTTCATAATTAGTTCAACACTGAACTTCTTCATTGACTGTAGATGCTAGAGGGAAGATTCTAAGCTAGGACTTGCCATTGATTAACTAACTGGTATATATTAGAATTTTGATTAGCTCTCTCTGTTATAAGGATCTAGCTTTCTTGTTAATCTGCATGGTTGGTTCCTTATCTTCTCTCTACACATAAGACGTTAAAATCTAAATTAAATGTATAGTGATGGTGTGTTTGGTCATGAGGTAGAACACTATTAGTTTGGTTGTTCAGAGATCCGTGAGATATTGTTAATTTGCTTAGTCAGAGCGTAAACTAGAAACTCTTGAAATTGAAGAGTCAGTTGCTGCTTTCCTGTTCAAATGCTAAGGGCCATATTTTGTAGAATTTGAGGGCAAAATTTTGTAGAGTCAAGAATATGTTTGACAGTTTTGTGTGTGGATGGCCGGCAAAGGGACGGCAGGGAAGACAGAGCAGATGAGAGTGCTCTACTTTCCAATGCAGGGGAAGCACAAGGCGTGGGAGCACTCTGTAGTGTCGATTGTTGTTCCTTGGCCACCCTACGTGAACACTCGACAATTATTATGCGCCCTAAAACAAAACTCTAGATGCAACTTTGGTCTGGGATAGGCGGACGATGTTCTTGAGGTAGAGAAAGGGGATGTAGGAAAAGACGAGTTGGAGCCGAATGGATTCTGGAATGAGTTTTCGGTGTGGAGGCGCTAGTTTTGGGTTTTCGGATTCAACAAATCAGTTTTGCAATGCAAACGACTCTCTTGTGAAACGGATTATTATCCCTAAGTAAAATTGTTAAACTTGGTCATGTCTATTGTGAGACGGATTCGTACTAATTTTTCTTCCACTACAAATCTATTACATATATAAAAGCAGCAATGTGGGCTTATTTACCACATTGCCACTTCCCCCCCAACATTCATGGATTCTTTATGCTTAATATTTAAAGTCAATGTTAGACATACTATTATGTGTTCTACTTATCCTTTTCATAATTTGTTTGACTTAGGACTGTTGCAGTGTCACTTCTGCTGTTGGCCTGTTTCGGACAAAACAAAATTGTGACTTTGTTGGAAAATGAAGCTAACTTTAATTCAAATTACAAGAGATAGAGCGTGCGATTAACTTCGTCTCTGCCCATAAATAGATTTGTTTGGCAGTCTTTGGAGAATTCCATCAATATTTACATTGGTTCTATTATGTCAGTTCGTAGATGTTATTCTTATGTGTTCAATGTGTTCATATTGTCT
>JAYDZE010559043.1:0-12820 GCA_034509125.1 Monilaria moniliformis | reverse complement strand
CAATGGTTAAGATATAGTCTTAGTTATGCATTGGGGTCCTAGTTTCACACTAATGCACCCCTATATATATATATATAGAGAGAGAGAGAGAGAGAGAGAGAGAGAGAGAGAGAGAAGCACTAGGGTCTTTGTGCTGACTAATTAAAGTATTTAATTCCTATAATTACGCTATGCTGATATAAACACAACATTTGTGTTGACATATGTACCCTTTTTGATTTTTTAATTTATTAACTTTAATTACACGTGTCAGAATACTAACAGTTGGATTATTTAATCAAACGATCTTTATCCAGTCTTAGTTATGCAATAGAGTTGTGTTCGGAAATGAACAAGACTCTATATATATATTTCATATATATACATACATTTTTTGGATTTTTGGATTTTCGGTTTTTCGGTTTTTTGGATAATTTTAAGAAATTTCAGTTTTTTCGGTTTGGATCGGTTTTCATAGTTCGGATTTCAGTTTTTCGGGTAATTCGGTTCGGTTCGGTTTTAATTTTTAAAAAAAATGTTTTTTCGGTTCGGTTCGGTTTGGGCAAAAAACCGAACCGAAAACCGAATACTCACCCCTAGCCGATCCTTAACTTTCCTTTACACTATTCATCTATTTTTTTCTTAATTATTTCATAATTTAAATTTGATTTCCATTAAAATAAATTTAATAATATTATGAAATTCGAGATTATATGAATTAGTGTATTTATAGATGTTTAATGAAATTGATATATTTTTAACAAAAGTATTAATTTTTTTATATAAGAAAAAAAACAAAATAAATCAAAAAATGAAGAAAAAAACTTCAAAAAACATAATTGACGGTGTTAGGTTTTGAACTCAAGATTTATTGGTTTTATAAGAGCTTTTTTGCCACTAGACCAACCATCAATTTTGTAATTAAGACAACAAAAACAATTATGTAGTTAAAAAGGGAGTGTGGTGGAAGTAATTAATTCATCCCACATCGAAAATTTAACAAATCCTATGCTTTACTCGTGCCTATTTATACCACACATTTATCCCATATCGAAAATACATCAAAAGAGAATGTATTGGAAGTGATTATAAATATAATCTTCCAACATAGTTGAGAATTGCTATAAAAAAATCAAATTTTGATTTTCTATAAAATTAGAAAATAGAATTTTGATTTTTATTAAATAAAATTTCATTTTTTAATTAAAAAAATATATTTTACGCGTCAAAATTGACGCAAAGTTGCGCGCTTGGCGCGCGTCGCGATTGAGTGCGGCCTATGCGTGCATGACACGAAAGCGTGCGGGCGGACTGCGGGCGAAGAGCCATTGCTAGGGGTCGAGCCGCCGGCTAAAAGCCCTACAACAGCAGACGTTCAGCGGAAAGGGCGGACGGCTCGCGCTGCAAGCCGCGGTTAACAATGCTTTAACTATTTTGATTGTTGGCAGCTATCAATAGGTGATTGATAGGGAAACGTAAATTTTGGATTTAAAAAGGAAAGAAAACATTAATTGATAGAAGATTCTTAGATATAAATAAAGGGAAACGTGAATTGTGGATTTAAAAAGGGCAAAAAATATTAATTGATAGAATATTCTTAGATATATTTTAGAGATTAAAAAAATGCAAATGCATGAGAATTAGAAAAAAAGGAATAGAAAGCTCTTAAGAACCGCCATGTAAGAAAGATAAAAAAATTAATACCCTAAAAAACACCCCTCCTCTTATTTATTAATTATTATTAGGTCATTCATAATTTAATTCCAAAAATTGAATCAGACTTCTACTATTTACAGGTTAGGTCAACATCTTAAACTTTACCAAAAACATGAACAATCAACTACAAAAATCCAGCCAGACTTCTAATATTCATGGTCCCATAATTTATTCTTTTAATTAATTATTTTTTTATTAATGCCCAATTTTATATATTTCTTTAAATTGAAATATTTTTAAAATTAAACTAAATAATAAAATTTTGAAAATTACATAATCAAAACAATCACATAATTATTTTTTTCTTTAAAAAAATCATGTGTCGATCAGTCTATGCATGTATTTAATACTAAATTTTAAACACTAAAATAATTTAACTTCAAATAGAACAACTAGCCAAAAACATAATCATATAAATAATATTAAACCTAAAAAGAAAAAGGAAAAGAAAAAGGAAAAAGGAAAAAAAGAAAAAAGAAAAAAGAAAAAGAAAACGGGAAAAGGAATGGAAACTGGTGCGGCCTCGCGCGGATTGCACCGCAACTGCGGTCTGGCGCGCGGTTGCACAGCAACTGCGGCCCGGCTGTCCCCCAACCCAGCTCCAACCACGGCACCGCAGTCTGCGAAAGCGGCTGTTTTACAGGTGCCCTTAGAAGCACGAATGAGTCGGGAGAGAGAGAGAGGATTAATTTATTTAAGGTTGATTCATAAACTATTTAATCGAGATCAGCTAGCAAGAGTAAATCTCAGTATTGACTCAAGGTTCTAAGCGAATGTAATTGAGTCTAAAATCATTAACATGCTGTAATGTTCATATGAAAACTGTAATATGAGATAGGAAACGTTATTTGTAGTAGTGGTATGGAATCCCCAAACTCACAGCCAATTTCTTGACATGAGTTATTGATCTGCATTACAAGGGATAATACTATTTGTGAAAGGTTCATCCGATGTTGTAAAAAACTTCAACTTCTAAGTCGGGACCAAATCATGGGAGTGATTTATGGATAAATGATGTTTATAAGATCGATGGACGATAGAGAAAACAAGTTATTTGAGCCACGTAGTGCCTATTTTGGGGCAAGAAGCCAATATATTATCACTTGGGATTGACTTAAAATGCTTAACAACCCCCTATAAATGGATTGGATGAAATGAGGCAAAAGCCAAAAGCCACGAACTTGATAGAGATAATCATCACCCCACCAATTTGCTTTTGGGAGGGTAGATAAATCCATCTCGAATGATGAATTATCCATCAAATATTGATAGTTAGTGAAAATAATATGGGGTTAGTACAAGACTCTAGAGGTTTTCTTAGAGAAAAATGATGGAAATTTTATTTGCTACTATACTCGGGATGCTATTGGTAGTGTGAAGTATTTATAGAGCCAAGAATAATACAATTTAAAACTTTCAATTTTATCGTTCGACAACCAATGACAGAGTAATTAAGTAGAGAAGCTGGACCGAACAAAAATATATATATCCGACGATAAATTGAAAACATGATTAAACAATTCAGACAATGGGCTCCGAAAATTCTAATAACTTTTGAGTTTCAAAAGTCCTTCTATTGTTTCGATTATAGAATTAATACACTTTGAAATGATTTGATAAAATTGATGAGATTTAAATTTCTAGGTTTCTTTTCAAGTGGGAGATTGGCATACAAAATGATAATAGAAACCAAACTAAAATGCGAGCTATATTGTTGAATGGCCCATAGTTTACGGTTCAAATGTGGAAGCCCAATTTTGTGCCCGTCTTAAAATCATTTGACATATAAATTCATGATTTTAGCAGATTGATGTGACTTAAGCCCAATAATTTTTAGCATTAACGCTAAGCCAACACCATAATTAGACGAATGTCACCTCAAAATGGCAACTATTGAGTTTCTAAATATTAATGATGCACTAATGGTTTTGGACCCATGATCTAATGGGTCAATTTTAAGCACATAACACATAATCAGTTATTTTATTGCTTATAAGGTGAGAATTAAAATATTGGGGACTTCACTTTTTATTTATTCTTTATTTTTATATTTTTATTTGTCATTAAGTTATAGTTTTAGCAATTTGATACCGTCGCTTTCCAAAAAATATTCTTATATTTTTATTTTGGTCGTTCACCAAAATTGGTCTCATTCCATTTTTAAAAAAAATTCACAATACTACACTAATCACTTTTTATCTCTTCAATCACTTTTTTTTAATCTCTGTCTTACTTTATCAATTGTGCATTAAAATATGTGAAGTCCATTAATATGACTATTTTTAGTGGACAAATTGAGTATATTTTAAGCTAATTTATATATTTGACAAAATTAGGCGAAGTAAATGTTGCACCTTTTGTATAAAATATCAAAATATTTCCAAAAATTGGAATTTTGCTGATTTATGGTGGGAACCCTTCGGCCCTTAAAAAATGATCGAATCCTTTGTTTTATATCATACAAAATGTGGTGATCAAATTGGAGTATAATAAAATAATACTTTATTATACTATATATTTGTAATTCGAAAATTATATTCTAGTCTTTATGTGTGCAGTATATCTTACGTGTATCCAATTATATTCTGATTGAACAGTTACATAAATGAAAAAAAATATCACTACAGTTATAAAACGCTTACCTGATAAAGTGATGTAGCCATTTTAGTTTATTAACATAATCATTAATCAAACACAAAATCAAAATAGAGTTGACTATAATTTCCACTCCTGAAAACGTGCTTATCATTTAAAAGGGCCTCCAATTAAATGTAATTGATTTTAGCACTAAAACCCAATAACAGCTATTCACTCATTTAATTTTGTAAGTTTTGTAACCAATAACAGATCGGATGTCTTTAATTGTTATTATCATTATTATTATTATCATAAAATTTATAATATTTTCATAATTAGATATATATCGTCAGTTTAAATAAAGATGAATTTATTATGAACTAATTTATTATCATTTTATAATTACATATGTGTCAAATCAATAATCAAGAGTTTTCAATAAAATACCTCTAAAAATTTCTGCCAGATTTTTACTAAGCTATAAAAATTCTAGAACTTTTGCTTTTTCTGATTCATGTTTTAGGAATTAGACATTCTTCAGAATATATTTTATCCATCCAGATAAGGATAATATTAGATGAGAAGAGTTGGAATATTTTTAAATTTCGGAAAATATAAAATTGAGATATTTCCTTCAATCGCATTTCCGATATAGAGCTTCTTATGCACATGTCATTGCACCAAATCTTTTAGTAGTCTTCAATGTTATTGATGAACCTAAGAAAAGAAGCAAAATGACTTAAACTCTCCTACCAAAATGAATTCAAGTGTACGTAGATTTTGGTTTTGCATACGAACTTAAGTGCAAACTGCAGACAGAGTATATCATTTAGTTTTTACACATTTTCTTCAAAAAGTCAAAAGTATCTTGGTTGAAGATAGAGGAAATTATTTAATACAAATCAAAGCGTCAAATGTACCTAAAAATAATTAGTAAACATTTGAAGAATTTACCAGACTGTAGCTACGAAATGGAAGTACAATCTGATAGTATGTACAAATGACACTCATCTTCATTCTTCAATGGTTAAAACACATAATTAAATGAATAAACCTAAATCAAAATCTGTTACATGCTAACAAAATTACCTGATTCATAGGATTAAATATCTCCGCCACCGCCGAAAAAACCCCCAATTTCTGGAGCCCTAGTTATCGCCGCCGCGATTCTCACAGAGTCCTGATCGCTTCAGTGAATACAGCTGCAAACGCATCCAAAATCCTCTTCGGCCGCGACAGTGTGAATTCCAATCCGTCGTCGAAATCTCTGGATTTGCAGAGCGACATCGACGTGTCTCTATCGATCGAAGCCGATTCGAACTTTCGCGGCCGTCCCCAGCCGTAGTCGGCGTCGTAGAGATCAAACCGTGGCGATCCAGCCACGCCGAAGAGACGTTTCCCGATCAGATTCCGAAACTCCGTCGGCCACTCCTCCGCGCCGTCGAGAATCCCCTTCTCGTTGTACACCGTCTTCTGTATCGCGACGCCGAGGCTCTCCGCCGCGACGAGGAATCCTTCCTTCCCCTTAAGCAGCCCGTGCGTCGACTGCGCCTTCACGAGCGCGAGGCAGTTACCGAAGTACGTCGCCGGAAGCGGCGGATCCAGCCGTCCGCGGCAGTCGGCGGCGAAGCAGAAGTACTCCGGCTCGTCGTCCGGCACCGATCCTGCCTCCGCCCGCACCAGGCACGCCCAAACCAGCGCGCACGTCATCGTAAAAGCCGTGATGTGCATCTCCGGCCGCCGCCGCGCGACGAAGGCCTTGAGCGTCTCGACGTCGTCGCGGCGGATGAGGAAGGTCGCGCGCACCTTGTTGAACGGGAACGAAAACCGCCGCGGCTCCACGTCGCGCGTCCGCTTCACGAGCTCCCAATACTTCGCGTCCAATCCGCCGGTATCGGTTACGGAGGTCCGATCGTAGAACGGCAGCGATTTATCGTCGATTAGCTTCGCATCGCCGCCAAATCGGTTGACTGAGGCCCAGGCTTTGATGAATCGGACGATTGTGCTGGCGTCGCCAATCGCGTGGTGGTTGGTGAACCCTAAGCAGACGCCGTGATCGGGGAAGAGCGTCGCCTGCAGCGCGAGAACGGGCAGCACGACGGCGTCCGGCGAAATCTTCGCCGGGGGAAGCTCCGGCACAAAGGCGTAAAACTCGTCGGAGAGCCGCGGATGGTTGCCGGTGAGGTGCTTAAAGTCCTTATCGCACTCGGCGACGGTGAGCGAGACCGAATCGCCGATTACGAATCGAGAAAACGGTCTGCCGCAGTTGACCGGATGCACAATGTTTCCAGCGAGGGGGAGGAAGTGATTTAGGGTTACGGGGAGAGAACTTTTGAGATCGGGAACTATAACTTCTAAGAAATGGCGTTTGGAGCAGGGGAGATCGAAGAAGAGGAGGCGGTGGACGGGGTGGAAGTAGAGCCACGCGATGTCGAAGTGGAGGAGCGGGAGAGTCAGCTCCGCCACCGTGTCTGGCGACGGCTGGATTTGGCAGCGGTAGAGCACGGCGGCGGCCATCGGATTTTCATGAGTTTGTGCCATAAAAAAATTGGACGATTACTGTAGGTGGAAGAATCTCAGCATATAACCCTATATGCGTTTTTAGTGATTTTTGGGAATGGAGTTGCTGGGAAATTTTAAATTAAATATAATATCTTTATATCTAGGTCGGCAATTGAGCGCAAAATGTGGAAGCACGTGGACAAAATTTTACCAGAAAATTACCATACATGTCATAGTACAGATTATTAATTCATGCATCAAGGTGATTTACGGTACGTAGGTGTAATTTTACTTTATTTATTTTTGTAGATAACTACACACATATAATGATATCATATAAATTATTATATTAATTACACATGTATACTTGTATAGGCCTAGTCCAAATTCAACACAATCAGTGATCAAAACTGAGAATTTGTCCTAACCACGAAACAACTAATTATTTAAAATTTCATTATAATATAGTGATGACTTGATATAAATGGATATTATTACCGTACCAAATTTTTTCAATTACAGTATCATAGCAATATCGGAAATTACGGTCTGCCAGAATTTCGATATTTTCAATATTTTTTGGATACAGTAATTGCGATAAATCGATATTTCATTATATTTTCAACCCCTATGCAAAAGGTTTTTAAATAAGGGAAAAGATAATTGTACATACATAATACCCATAAATTTTAAATTAAACTGAATCGATTTTATTTAAACTAGTTTTATCATTAATTATGTTAGTTTTTCACTGAATTGCCCCTATTATATTTTTAAAGATATGATTGAAAAATTGATTTGATAGATCTTTCAAACAAGGCACAAAATTAATTTAGAGATAAATACGTAGATATCAAATAGAAAAGTTAATATTTTCTTAAATTATTATAGAAGAATAAATATATGATATAATAAATTAATTTAAATATAATATATTTTAAAAAATTATTATATATATATATATAATTTATATACATTTATCACTATTGAAGCTGATGGAAGTCCCAAAAGATTGATTATTTGTCGGTACTTTATATATCAATTTTAGAGATAGATCTCAAAAGTCGCATTCTAGTGGAGCGTGGGTTTGGTCTATTGTAAGAATTTATATGTTTGTCTAATTGAGATATTTGATAGTTACACGTATTTGATTATGCAATTAAATTTGAAATTTTCGTTTAAAATTTATCATTACAAAAGTGATATATATCGTCGTGTCTTTGATGACCAATTGCCCATCGCTGCTAATACAGTTTATCTATTATCTGTTCGGTAATTAAAAAATGATTGATAAATTTGTAGATTTCCCAACTCCCAAATTTAAACAAATCATACTTATCTTCTTTTAATTAATATTTGGTAGTTAGTTTTTAGTGATTGCCCCACATAAGAACGGTTGCTATTCACACCATCAACAATTTCTTCGAGGATAATATTATTTTATAACTTTAGTTAAATATGACGTGTCACAAATTTAATTTAAGAGTGCTAGTATTTAATTTTTATAAGATCTCCTACTGAAAACAAAATTATATTTTGATTGGGTGTGTTTTTATATAAGGAGGTTATACCTCCATATTTAATTTGGTGAATGAGTTACACTTATAAATTGAATGACTTTATTCATACATTAATTTTTAAAATTCTAGCTCCTTTTCTGACTTTGTGGACTAGTACCAAAAAAGTCTTTAGTAAGAGTTTTCAATTTTACATAATACAAAGTCATATTTCCTCCGTTCATAATCAATTGTCTTTATAGTGGACAACACTGATTTTAATGCAAAATTGGTAAAGTTGTTGGAAAGAGAAAATGAGAGAAAATGATTGAAATATTGCTAGTGGAGAAAAAATGGTTGAAAAGAGAGAAAAATGGCACGACATGTTAGTATAAGTTATAAGTAAGTGGAAGTATTAAGGTAATGTATTGTGAGAAAGTTACTATAATTATATAGTGACTAATTTTGGTGGACGAACAAAAATAACAAAACATGACTATTGATTGTGAACGAAGAAAGTATATAAAACATATACAAGAAACCAAGAAAGTCAAGGCTAAGATGAAAAAATGATTTGGTCCTTTTGTTTTGTAGTATATGAGGGCCTACTTTATCCTTACACCTAACCCCAACGGGGTCGATTGTGGATTAGCACAAAATGCACAATCAAACAACATAATTTTATAATTTAGTTTAATATGCTATTGGCCAATGCATCAGATCAATTCAAACTAACAATTTGATTGGAACATTAGTTACAATTTTATATAACTCTATACAATTATAAAATAGATCAATTATTAGTTCACTACATCTGAATATAACTGAGTACATATAATTAACAAAGTATATACATGTGATATGTTATAAGATCATAAAAACAAAGCTAATGGTTAAACTTGGTAAGTTTAATTTATGTTTTCTTGAAAGCATTATTTATTGTTATTTCTTATTTAGAAAAGGCTAGAAGAAAATCAGTTGTTCTTCTGGTAATCTGGGTTGTGTTGATAAGTTATGATCTATATATCATAGTTACAAGTAAAATAAAAAGGTAATTTCACTAAAATTGGTAATAGAACATTAAGTGTAGTTTTTTGACAAGAGGAATAAATCAAAGTCAATAGCCTTTGAAAACATGATAATAAACAAAATCAGTTGACTTCTAACATTAAAAGAAAAGTGCTATTTTATGTAGCACTAGATCTGGTCACTTTTAATTAAATATATGTAGTTGTAAGTAACATTCTTGGGGAAGAATGTGGTAACCATCTAAATTATGTATAATTAATATATAAACACGAAAATCAATTTATCCAATCAGGACTCCATGGCCCAATGGATAAGGTGCTGGTCTACGGAACCAGAGATTCTGGGTTCGATCCCCAGTGGAGTCGTTTTAATTCATATATTTTTCAATAAATGGATGTGCATGACAGCAGTTTAACAATTTTGTCTTGGAAGAAAAAAATATTTAATCTCGAACAATAAACAAATATATGAAATTACATAAAAATATTTTTATACTAACATTTTTTTTATAATTGGCTCAAACTTTCATTTGGCCTGATTGGGTATCATGCTGCTGTAGTTAGTCATTGAACTTTCCTTTTCTCAAAAAATATTACATATAAATACAAATATGGAAGACAAAATTGTATTTGTAAACTTATTATATCCAATATTCACGAGCATCAACATATTCAATAACGATAACAAATATTTATATATTTTGTGAAATCTCATCGAGCCTGTCAAAACTCACGATTTGATTTCTCAATTTAAGAAGCTCGAATGACAAAAATTTGTTAAATCAAAACCTGTACGAAACAGTCGAATTTAGGATTGATTGCATTATCAAAATATGACAGTGGTGTTGCAATTGCAATTTGATCTATAATTTATACCAACAAATATATTTAACCTTACACTTAAATATTGTACCATATATTTGTTAGAGGATATAATAAATTGGAAAATAACACAAACTTGTTATTTATTCTGAAAAAAAGTCTTTAAGAAAGAAAAAAAACTAGAAAGTGAAGTGGAAATGGAACCATAAAAATCAATTGGTCAAAGAAAAAACAAATTGGGCTAGATAATTGCAAAGTGTTAGATGCGTTTCAACTATTAGAACGTCGAAAATAAGATGATTAGAGTTGAAATTCAGTTTGTATCCACTTCAACCTTTTGACCACTTAAAAGTTAGGTAATCAATATCGAATTAAACTATAGTCTACAGATAGTGTTACAATATAAAACAAATACCATAATGATTTGATTATTATTATATTGTTAATTTGTGTTTATCGCTCTATTGATTCAAATTTGATTAATACTATATGGACGAGAGCGATAAAAAAATTAGGGATAGATGTCATTTAAATCATAAATTTGCGTTGAATTTTTCGTCAATCTCATAACTTTTGAAATTGGTAAATAAAATCATAACTTTTTATGTTTTCTCAATTGTCCAATGAATTGAAATTTCGGTGAAATTATGGTGCTGTGGCAGCCGAAATTTCTGACATGGACAGAACGTCCGTTTTTTAAAATGACGTCGTCAAGGCTATTTGAAGGAATAATGCCTTTAAATCATAACTTTTCGTTGACTTATGATCTATCCCATAACTTTTGAAATTGGAACATAAAATCACAACTTTTGAAGTGTTTGTGAACTAAATTTTAGGGCTTTTTTCTTAATTTCATTTTTTTGTTCGATTTTGCGTCTGGTATTTGGGGATTGAGGTATTCATCATCGAATTGGGTATTTGAGAGATTAGGGTATTCTTTTTCGAATTCGCAGTGATGAACAACACCGACGTGGAGGTCGGCTTCGCGAAGCTGCAAAGCGAGTATGAACATTAGTCGCAATTCCAAGAAATCTTTTGTGGACGTCGATCTATAGTCTCTTGGCGGCAAGATGAACACCAGCTCCCACCACGCCCGCATCTTCTACGACTTCCAGCGTCGCCGCTTTGCAGTCAAGGTGCTCGGCAAGAACGGCTGCTTCGTCGAACGCGTCATCCACCACGAGGTGAATTTTTTGATTCGAGGCCCAACACAAGAATATCCTTTGTCGGCGTGATTGGAGACATAGAGAGAGGCAGTGGAAAGGAAAGTTACAGAGACGAGACTAAGGGTTGGGGTGGGGGAGGGTTTTGAAAAAAAAGAAAAAAAAATGAAAAAATATTTATTTTACTGAACCGGTGTTGTATTGAGCATCACCAAACAACGTTGTTTTGTTTATCAGATGTTTTGTCCACGTAGAAAATTCCGGCTATCATATCACCATCGATTTTACCGAAATTTGCACTGGTGGAACAATTGAGAAATATAGTAAAGTCATGATTTTATTAACAAGATTATAAAGTATGAGATTATCCAGAAGTCAACGTAAAGTTATGATTTATATGACAATTATCTTTTTAAAATAATACACATAAGCGCCACGTAAGCGTCGGAAAATCTCGTTGTGAAACAATAGAGAAAACATGAAAAATTATGATTTTGTTTTCCGATTTCAAAAGTCATAGAATTAACCAAAAATTAATGCAAAATTATGATTTAAATGACAATTATCTTCAAAAATTAGTAGTAATTTACAAGCAGCTAAAATAGACATCATGTCTTAAGAGTGAAAAGGTGCTTAATGCTATTGCTATTTCACTTTTTTGTATTGAAATATTCATTAGTTTAGCAACTTTTTATAGGAATATGTAACCAAGGTCGACTACTAGACTTTGTGAATTAAAAAAGAAAAACAAAAAGAAAAGGGGAAATACGCCTAATAAGTGGCTGTTTAAATAACTATTGACTTTTAATATGAACTTTAATTTATCCAACTCAGCAATTAAAAACTTTAAATCAGTAATAATCATTAAAATGGTAAGGCTGTGGCGGGGCCTGGCATTTTACATTAAGCATTTAAAAAGACATTTCGTAGTTTTTTGAATAAAATTTTCTTTTAAATTAAAGTACAAATTAAATTCAAACTTATCATAAATTTAATAAATTTTACAAAAAAATATTTTAATTACAACTTCTTAATATCAATGTTAAAGTAAAGAAAAATAATAAGAAAAAAAGATAAATTAGGCATGAGTTTAAATTCTAACAATATACAAAATTTTCAAATTCTCTAATTTAATAGTAATATTTTAAAAAATAATATTTAATGTAAAACTTTACTAAAATACTCCTAGAAATTTCAAAATATAACTGTAGCAGGTCGGGTTCGTATTCGAATTGACGGTTTTTTAAATAGATCGGGTTTGAGTTTAACCTCATTGGGTTGAGTTGTTATCAAATCGACCCAGCGGCGGATCTAGGGGGCCGCCCACCCCCCTCCCCACCCCCCCCACCCCCGAACATCTATTTTTTTATGTTGTGAGATGAGATGTATGGTTGATTGGTATTGAAGATTTGAGTAGCCTTTATCGAAAGATTGTTGAAACTAAAAAAGATAGAATTTTTCATTAGTTTATCACTTGATTGAATTGGTATTGCTCTTACCTGTAGCTACTGCATCTGTTGAAAGAGTATTTTCTGCC
>JAYDZE010559032.1:0-12821 GCA_034509125.1 Monilaria moniliformis | reverse complement strand
TATATATAAAATATAGAAGAAAATGATAATTGTTATTTGAATTATAATTTTTTTTTTACTTATGGTTAATCACATAACTTTTGAAATTGGAATATAAAATCATAAGACAACGAAAGTTATGGGATTGATCATTTTATGTTCCAGTTTCAAAAGTTATGAGATTAATCAGAAATCAACGAAAAGTTATGATTTAAATGACAATTATCCCTAAAAGAAACAGACAATCTTATTACTTTACAGTTAATTCACGATTGAGGATAATTTAGTCATGAATCATCCTATAGACAAACAATAATTTTTTTTACACAAAATTAACTAGTTTTTATCTTTTTTTATCTTTATGGCTACTTTGTGTGTTCATAATGTAAAAGTGGTATTTGACATATTAACTTCCAAATGGTATTTTGCATTAAACTATTGATGCAATAAGGAAAGGAAAAACAGTCACTGGGTGTTGTGTGTGTGTGGAAGCTTTTGTATTTAGTACAATCCCTCCTCCTCCTTAAGACGAGAGAAATAGTGCCTAAATTGTCCTAAGCTGCCTCTCACAAAACTAGAACCAACTCTCTCTCATGTCTCTCTCCTCCACATCCCTCATTCTCATCATCTTTCTAGTAGCCTGTTCTGCACCCACCACCCGCAGCCGCAAGCCTCGATACCAGCTCTCAGTAGATTTCTACGCCAAGTCATGCCCGCAGCTCGATCAGCTCGTCGCTTCCGTCACCTCGCAGCAGTTCAAGGAAGCCCCCGTCTCAGCCCCCGCCACCATCCGCCTCTTCTTCCACGACTGCTTTGTAGAAGTAAGCCCTTTCGCCCCAATGCACCCATTCTTCTTGATCAATAATAATAGTGCATATTTTGTGTGAAGGGATGTGATGCATCAGTGCTGATTTCATCGAAATCAGGCAGCAAGGAGTTGGCAGAGAGGGATGCAGTGGATAACAAGGAGTTGGCCCAAGAGGCGTTCGACAGCGTGAGTAAGGCTAAAGCGTTGGTGGAGAGCAAGTGCCCCGGTGTGGTCTCCTGCGCAGACATTCTCGCCATTGCAGCTCGAGATTCTGTCCATTTGGTTAGTACAGAATTAGTATTTTTTTCGCATTCTTGATGGTGACCTCTGCTTCTCTTCTTCACAAGCTGAGAAAACAGATGAGTTTGCTGGAGTGGTCAAATTGCAATTTTTGTATCGTCTCACAAGATTTGATTGATCATGTCAGGAATCACGAGACTGATATATAATCATTAGGGATTCGTTGAAATCTAGAGTTAACAGCCCACAACATGACACTATATGCAGAGTCAAGAACACTTGTTTATTATAGGGCTTCCAGTTTTTTCCTCTACTCTTGCATAAACAATTAGTTCAGACAGTCCAAAATTTCACTCAGTTTTTCCACATTTTTAAAAACAAGAAAACAGCTCTGCAAATTTTGTCCAGTACATGACCAAACAAATTAATCAGGAATCTTATAATGTTGAGGAATCATATTCGAAGACATAATTTTTTGTCATTAGGCAGATAGTAACAAAACTTTGAAGACCAACATGATAACAAGACAAATTTCTTGCAATGAAAACAAATGAGATTTTGGATATGTTGATGCAAGTTGTGATGATTGTTAATTTTATCTGGTCAGGCTGGAGGGCCATATTATCAAGTGAAGAAAGGAAGATGGGATGGAAAGATATCCATGGCTTCAAAGGTAGCATCCAATCTCCCACGCGCAAATGCAACTGTGGATGAGCTCATTAGGCTCTTCAACTCGAAGGGCCTAACACTCGAAGACATGGTCATCCTCTCGGGAGCTCACACCATAGGTTTTGCGCACTGCAAGCAGTTCGTGAGCCGGTTGTATGACTACAAAGGCACAAAGCAGCCTGATCCTTCCATTGATCCAAGGCTGCTAAAGGCCCTCAAAATGTCATGCCCACATTATGGAGGCAATACTGATATTGTTGCACCATTTGATGTGACAACTCCTTTTGCATTCGACAATGCATATTATGGGAATTTGATGGCTAAATTGGGGTTGTTGGCTTCTGATCAAGCACTCTTCTTGGACCCTAGAACTAAGGTTTTGGTGCAGGAAATGGCTAAGGATAAAGACAAGTTTTTTCAAGCATTTGGTGCAGCAATGGACAAAATGGGATCTATTGGTATCAAGAGGGGCACTAGACATGGAGAGAGAAGAAAGCTTTGCTCTTTGCACGTGGGATGACTCCATTTTTCTTTAGAATTTGAACAAAAATATTCTTTTTTATTTTTTGCTCATAATTCTTTGACCCTTTTCATTGTTTTTGAGGCTTGTGAACATTGTATTCTTCTATTGAAATCATGAATTTTCCATAATCTGGATTTTGGAACAATTGGCATAGTTCGAGCTTGTGGGCAACTCCCAAATTATGCAATTCCAACATCAAACGGCAATTCATCGAGAAACCAACCTCGCTCTGCTATCCTACGCCCTAAGCGCACGAGTCCTGTTTGCTCTGGAAGAAGCAAGCAAACAATCAAATCAATGAGGCCGTGGTTCAGAGCGTAGCTTCTGCTAGCATTGAGGTCTACCTACAATTGCATTCTCTCTCTCTCTTTCTCACTCAAAAACGGTGTCGCATGTACTTGGATTGCGATTGCGATTGCTCACCTGTGTTAGATAGCGGGGTCTGCAGGTGGAAGGCCGCTTGATATCGTCGATTGGATCGGGCCTGCTTGCTCTCGTCGGGCTTCATGAGACTGATGTTGACTCTGACACTGAATACATGTACGTATAAATTGAAAAGATGAATTTTGGTTTTACCGTGAGTGAATCTGTTGGAGCTATCGTTTTAATATATTTTATGTGGTGCAATGTCGCAGAGTGCTGAAGATGAGATCGTCTCCAAACGGAAAACCAGGAAAACTTGGGACAAAAATGTAATTTCACCGCCCTAATTTCGCGTTGGTGACACTCACATTTGCTGAAATTTATGTCCTGCACAACCCACATATCTTTCACTTCACTATTTACGAGCTTCAATACATATTGTTTTTTTTTTTCCTTCTTAATATTCATAACCACATGTTTCTTACATGTCATTCCTTTATCATTATTTACGAGTCTCATATTTTATTTTAATTTTTCATTTCATATAATTTGTAATTAAATATAAATATTATATATTCTACATAAATTTATATGCAAATAATCTAAGAATAATTGAAAAACACAAATTTCATTAAAATTTTAAAAATTACATATTCGAAATAATTGTTTTTACATAATCGAAATAATAAAAAATTACATAATGATAGAACTTATTTGTTGCTAGAAATTAGTGTTGAATCGATCTTTAAATGGACAAATTCTGTAATTAATAGGTGTTCATATATAGAATATTGGACGAATTGGAAACAACAGATACAAGGACTTTGAAAGGCTAGAAATACATAGAAAGAGCAAACAAAGTGGATTTTAAAGCTCAAATTGCAAACTGTCAGATGAGCAGCACAAAACTGCCTAACTTGAAGGTCAGTTCGGTCATATTGCCGAAGGCCAGTTAGTCATTTTGTCGGAAGGAGAAGAAAAAAAAATCATAATCACCCGCCTCCAGGTTTATAAAGTGCGAGAAGTCAGATTAGGGATGATTGTCGCCAAACTGCCCAGCTTGAAGGTGGCGCGTCGAACTAGAACGCTAGTTCGGTCAATTTACCGCAAAAATAAGATAGGAAACCCTAACCAGCCGCCCTCCAGGTTTATAAAATGCGAGAAATCAGATCGAAATGTCATAAATCACACTGCAACAATTTTGAGCATGCTGCAACACTCTAAAATTATCCTAAACCTTTACAACACTTTGGAACGAAAGAGAATGGAGATTCACACCCACTTACACTAGGAATCACACTCCGCTTGCCCAATCGATTCATACTCAACGAAGATGAGACATTTGCCGGAGAGAACAATATCTGATTTCAACCTCCAGAGAAGAAAAACTTATTTACTCTCTTATTTTAATTCTAGTATTTGTTATTCCATTAATTTCTGAAGTTTTTTTTAAAGAACCTTGCAATTTTGTTTTCGTTTAGCTTTTGTTAAATTTGAAGCATTCTGAATATTTGATGTTTACTAAGCATTGTTTTTAAATTTGCAGAACCCTAGTTTTAACTTGACCGTATGTTTCCCCTGTTTATTTTCGTTTCTTTTTCTACGTCATGTTTGCATTTCTTGAGATTATTTGTCTTGGTTTCTCGGTTGAAGATGTTTCAGATTTCGGATGACTATTCGGTGCAAGCTTTGATGCTGATTTGCTGCAGCAAGTCAGTTTACGTTATATGGGGTATTAAAAGGAAACAATACCTGATTTTCATGTGGCGATGCCCCCCGCTGCAGCAAAATCATATGCTTCTCTAGTTGAAAGATTTCAGAAAGCTTACCGTGCAGATGCAGTTAAAGGTGATATGCATTTTCATCACTCTGTATCAACATTGTCACTAGTTATTAACTTGTTTATACATAGTAACGGATGATAGCATATGATTCATTTGGCTCTCACTTATCAACCTATCCTGACTACTTTACCACGAAAGAATGTTTCTTTACCAATATCAAACAAGTCTTTGCAATGCTTTCTTCAGTTACTGTCTTACTCTTTAAGCTTAGCTACACTCCATACGCTCCATTGATAAGCAAAGAGTGAACAGAAATACAGTTTTAAGGAGGCTTCCACAAACATAGTTCAACAAGGGTTATACTAACGACTGATTCTTCATTCGATGCAGATGGCGTATTCGGAGCAATGGCAGTAAGATTCATAGCTTTGTGTCATCACTTATTATTCTTGTTTTCGATCTCAAGGTTGAGTTGGTGAATGATGGCCCGGTGACAATGCAGCTCGAATCAATAGAATCATCTCAGTCAGTCATGTTTAGGAATATACAAATGGTGATGGGACCACCGGCAACCTGCTCGATTTTCCTCTGGCTTTAATTTTCTTTTTCATCTGAGGGAGAAAGTAATAAATTTGGTTGGCACTGGGCAACTGATTTAATTCAATCATCTTTATAGAACAGTCGCAAAATCAAAATGTCGACGGTTAAGTTAAGATGATGGTTCTTCTACATACATTAATTACGTTAAGGAAACAAAAGGACATCCATAATGTCGATTCTTGAAATATTGTGGGATTTGACCATCAACTGCCGCATATTCCTTCAACTGCTGCACAGGGTTGTGATGATAGCTTCTGGAACCATATCCTCTCCTAATAACAGACGATCCTATGATTTGGCTGAGATGATGGCAGCAGCAGTTATCAGTGATTGTTTGCCACAGCATAAGATCTCAGTGTCCCTGCACCAAGATATTCTGTTAATGATAATATGATACCAGTGAGGACATATATTTTATCTGTTTCTTATTCTTATATGAAGCCTTTTGTCACCGACCAAGAACTTACATATTTCACTGCATAACATCAGTAGTTTTAGAACATTGCATATATGACTATGATACCTAGGAGATTCTCTTCAAAATGATGGCTTAAATAGAGAGCATTATATATAGACAAATAAATCTTACGGGTCTTCTTGTCTGAGACATGTAAACGCGGAAATAATGTCTTTGCAAACTTCCACAACAGAATCGGTTTTGACATCTTCCACCATATCAGAGAAGCCTTCAGATTCATTGTATAATAGCATCAAATATGCCTAGAAAAGAAATTGAGGTCAGACAATAAAGCAGAACACAGCCTCTCTTCCTCCATTCTACAACACAGCTCTTGCCATCTCATTTTTGTAAACATGAGGTTGGAGGGAAAGGGTGGGACGAGTCCATAGAGCCTAATATGTATATCAAGCTATATAGAGTAAATGTTTGCATAAGACAGGACGACGCACCTGGAAAGCATAGGCGAGCAGCAACTGAATAGCTTCTGTTGTGATTTTTTTAATGATACTTCTGGTGCTCTTGCTGTTGGACAGATATTTTAAAACTCCATCAAAGTTCTCAGTATTGACTGTACCAGTTGAACTTCTAGTTTGAACGGATTTCTGCAACATATACCAAAAAGGATCAATAAATATCGTTTCGGGAGTAAAAGTTCTCTCAAATACCATGCAACACTTTTACCAGCTTCTGAACTACGATGGATTAGAATATGAGTTAAACAATGCATATTATGAATAGACACTTTTCAGAATTAGCACATTTGAAGGTCAGACCAGATTCCACACTCCACCAGCTAAAAATTAAAGAAAAACCAAAATATATATGAATCATGAACGCTCAAATAGATGATCACATTTAAAGCCACTTCTCTGAACTCAATTGTTCCAAGACTGGTGGTGATGAGAGAATGTATTTAAAGTAGGTCGAAGCTTTCAACTAGCTCAGCAAAAGGTAGCACTAAGTGATGATATCTTGGCGGGAACTTGAGATGTATCTTGGCGGAATATCACAATTAAGTGCTTAATAAAAGATGAACCTAGAGGAAAAATGAGGTAGTGAACCTTTGAAATGTACTTTTGAAAATACTGTACAATAATCTCAAGCCTCCATTTTGGGTCAAACACCTGAAAGCAGTTTGAAAGTCAATCAAATAGATCCAGAAACCAGGTTATAACATCAAAGAGAATATATGTGATATCGAAAATATTACCACAAAAAGAATGAAAAAGGCAGTTGCTAACAGTTGAAGCAATAGATAGGAATAATAAAAAACATGCTTACGATAAGATCAAGATGGTCGGTTAGAAAAATAAGGTAATTGGACAACTTAAAAATAGGGTCTATAAGTAAAATAAGCGGTTTATAGACCGGATGGAGAAGAGGAAAAAACTACAGACTACCCTTACCATAATAAAGTTGGTATGTATCTTCCACACACCCAGCACAACTGTGCTTGTAAAGTAATCATTAATTTTGCAAGCTGGTATATTAGAATTCTTCAGATTTCTTAGATCTTCATGCTAGTTAGAATAAACATAGAATTTACATGCATCACTATTGTATTCTGCTTTGAAATAATTGTCTTGAACAGCTTTGAACCCACAAAGTATATAGCTCCTTGTAAGATATTAGCTCAAGCTACTCTGAAAATGTGATCTTCATCTCAGTGTCAACTTAATTTTCCAGGAGTCTGTGTGCAAGAAAGTGTGTGTGTGTGTTGGTTGTATGTGTGTGTGTGTGAGAGAGAGAGAGAGAGCACCTTAAGGAATGAAGAAAGGACATCACTATTATTAATGAGTTCATCCAAAATTATCTCCACTACTGGTGTCCTGCAATATGAGCAATTCACAACATATCCCTCAATTCTAAAATAACAATTTTCCATACAGATAAGCAAGAGAGTACCTTACACCATCAACCCTGGTTGTTAGGCCATGCTGATCAGCTGTCCTCTTTGAAGTATCTAGCTCCATGATCTATATGACATAAAAAATTCTTAAAAATTGTCAGTTATAGTATATCCTAAGAAACAAGCAGCAAAAAGTTCACCATTATGAAAAATTTCTTCAGGACATTGCAAGTAGACTTTTCTACTTCTGGTAAAGCTAACGCGATGGCTCTATCAACTTCATGCAATACCTCCCCTTGAGGTTTATAACTGTAGCTATTTTCTTTTGAAGATACAGTAGATTGAGACATATTGCACATGACAGACAAAGAACTCTTGATTAATCCTTTGTATATTATCTTTCTTGATCCCTGCAAAAGGACTCCTAAAGTCAGGGATGCATAAGCTTTAAACATTAGCATATCCATACACACTAAAAAACATTTAAGTTATTGAAAATTACAATTTAGGAATTCCAGGGAGGCATACCAGAAGCATGCTCAGCAATGACTCCCTCAAAATGGTCCAGTCCAGATTTTCTGCAAGAACATGAGAATCGACAGTGGTTTCACTAAGCCCATCACAATTAAACAGTGAAACTCTACCTTGATAAGCGCAGTTACGAGGCCCAAAATCCCCTTCAAGGACAGTGACAAGATACTGAAGCAGTAACATTTTCTTCATGAACTGCAAGAATAGCTAAGGATTAATGTTGCGTGAACTTGAGGCTCTTCACTCATGCATAAAGTTTTGAAATATATGAAACATACAGTGTACGTTAGTGCCCTATTAGAAATATGAAACAACTGCATAACATCCTCAGCAAATAAGAATAACTGGGAGTATCAAGTTTGCAATGTCAAAGAAAACAAGGGAAACAATCTTAAAGGCAAAAATTGTTGAACAAAAGACTTACCCCTATTTCTACTGCTTCAGACTTCATTTCAGACACATCAGCTATTTCTTTTATAAGAGTGTGGAAACCCTAAAAACATAAGTTTGGACTTTAAAAAATAAGCTACTATCAGCAGATAAGAATTAAGTGAATCGTCAAGAAAAGGTTTTCTTCTCTCTATATCTAATATTTGTAAATGAAAGAAACAACAGAAGTAACCTAATGACAGACCGAGGAGTCCACTAAACTTCTTGAATGATTTGTAGCATCCCCCTTCTTGTCGTAACCATCCATCCTAAAATTAAAAGGTGACCATGCCTGGCATGCAGAAGCTATTTGACATGAAAAACTGAAGTCCCAGCTTGCACCACAAAACGAGGGTAATTGAATATGACATAACCAAATCACCTCTTCAACCATAATAAATGGGGAAACTTTAGGTGAGGATGAATCTGATTGTTCTCCTTCGGATAAGTAGAGTCGAGGAAACCGCTGTATGTCAAATAAATAATGCTCAAAGGCAAAGCATAACTCTAATACAAACTGTTCCTTAATGTGAAAACAGTTAATTGCACACATGAAAATTAATAGGGGGAAAAAAAAAGAAGCGTGTACCTTATCTAGTTCAACAAGAAGCTGGTAGCTTTGAATTATCAAATCAAGCGAATCCGCATCAATCAGGATATGAAAAATGGCCTCAAGCATTTTCCTGCCGAGTCAAATTGCAACGAAAACTCTTATTGAGCCACACAGCATGGTATATAGGCCAATTGAACTCGTAAGCACAAACAAGAACAGCCCGAGAGCCGCATGTTGTGACTTAAAAATCATCAGCGTTGTTGGTCTTACCGTTCATGGGTAGTTTGGTTAGTCAACCTAGGACTTACCTGTAGTTTCTTAGACTCACACCGCAGTACACTCAAGACATTCGACACTTACTCTACATGATTATCTCCCAAGGCCAAACCTCACCCCAAAAAAAAGGATAGAAACTTGAAATCATCAACGCACTGAAAAAAGCAGGAGGTACCGAGTAGGTGCGTTTCCATTATCGGTTAGAAGAGAAGTAGTTCGCACAGCCTCAAGGAAAGCAAGCCCTAAACCACAACGATCGATCAAAATGCGAAAAGCCTTGCAAGTATCAAAGTAAATAGACGGTTCAGGGCTTATTTACTCACGATCGTCGTCGAGGTGGTGAGAAACTTTGGAAGTATTGAAACCGGAGGTGTCGAGAAGCGCCAATGTGTTCTCTTCCAATCCTTGGTTGCCGCCGTCGCCTCCGATTCTCGTCCGGCTCTTCATATTCTTCCTAAATCCTAATCTCGTGACGCTCCTCTATCCTGCGATTTTTGTTTTTCCTCTTTCCAACTCACCCAATTTTGAAACCCTACCTAGGGAGTGGGTTTTTCCCTTAACGAACACTACATTTTCCCGCCATTACCAAAGTCCCGAATGGAAATCTCAATGTACAACTTTAAAGTTCATATCATATGAATTTTGAACTATAATTGCATCTACAACATCCGGCATGCTCTTACATTTTCCTCACATTATACATGGGTTCAACACTAATTTTTTCCTTAAAATTTCACTCTCTGCAATAGAGGGCGAGCCTTAATTTTTCCTTACACTATTCACCGGCTATATTCTCAAAAAAATAAAAATAAATTAAAAATCGAACCAACGACTATTTAAAAAAAATATTTGAAAATGCGTCGGAATTTGGCTCAGTCGCACGTTTGGCGCGTGAAGCACACTCGCACCCTCATTGACTCATTGGCACGTGACGAGCAGCAATGGGCGAGGAGCCACGGCCAATGCTCGAGCCCTCGCGACTCCACAACGTCGGGCATCTCACGGAAAGGGCAGACGGCTCGCGCTACGAGCGGCTGTTGTGGACGCCCTAAGGAAGTAAGACATATGTCTAAAAGTGTGAGTTTGCCCAAAAGTGTAAATTAGGGTTATTTTTACAATATATATGAAAGATCAAGGCTTTTTTGTACTATTCTTTTAAAGGTTGGGTCATTTTTAAAACTTTTATAAAATATAAGAGTAACTTCCTTTTTTTTACAGTTTTTAAAAATTTCGTCCAATTTAATATTTTTAACGACTTGTTAACACATGATAAGAAAGTGATAGATATTTTAAATGGTGCATGCGTGCCTGAGTCTGAAACCTTTTTTGTATAGCGAAATATTTAATGGAAAACTTTGAAAGTTTGGGGGTTTTTTACTAAAAAATACTACATCAAATTCTGGCAAGATGAATTAGTTTTTCCTTACCGAATTTGGCGTAGCGGAACATTTTATGAAAAATCTATAAAGTTGTGAGTATTTTATGAATTTATGAAAGTTGCGAATATTATTTAAAGTACTGTTACTCGGGAAAAAAAAATAAACTTGACACATATAATCATTACCATTTATTGTTAAAAAAGAAATTCAAAACGATGTGGTTTTGAATTTTTTGATATTACATCACCCATTTTTTATGTCACATCGGTTTTTATTTGGCTGAAATATGCATTTACAGCTAATTAACCTTTTAAGAAAAAAAAGATTATCCTATCAATCCATAGCTAATTAACCTTTTAAGAAAAAAAGATTATCCTATCAATCCATTAGCAATCATTAGATCATCTTATTGAAGGATTGAAATAAATTTATATTCGCAAATCAAGACTTGCTTCATATTTTTGATCTATTTTAGTGTTGTTAATATTTTTTTGATACATGTTATTTAAACTAAATGATTGGGCATTATCTCAAACTATCTAAGAAACACGTGTCTCATAAGTATAAAATGTCAGACAACAGTCATGAGCTAATTGGGATCAAAGAAAGGAAAACAGTTCGAAAATAAATACTTCGAGGGAAAAAAAATTCCGTTGCCGGGACTTGAACCCGGGTCTCTCGGGTGAGAGCCGAGTATCCTGACCAACTAGACTACAACGGATTTATGCATATGTTTAATGTATATAGCTATAATACCGTTGATAAATGTTCTCTCTATACTGGAACTACATTTAGTTGATCTAAAAACTAAATACTTAAAACAACATTAAAATATTGGTTCTATTTTAACGGTGAATAATAATTTGCAAGAAATTCGTCTTGGATTCTAGTAAACATATTTGAAAATGCTCGTTGACCCATGAAAGTTCTAGTTTTTGTTAAGAGAATAGCACCAATGCCATTTATTGCAATAATAACACGCAATAGATAAATTTTCAGAGCTTCTCTTAAATGTATAACTAAGAATTAATATAGTCCGTATAATTTTGAAATGGACAGATCTGATTTTATGAAACGCGTAGTCATTATTATATGGTATTTATATCATTAAATGGTATAAAAGTATTTATAGGGACATGATTTATAATTGATACGACGGTTATGGCAACAATCGATAATTAAGCTATATATCTTTTATGATAAGATTTTTTATTTTTAGAAGTATTATATGACATGCATTACGTTATATAATGATATAATTATTGTAATATGATGAAGGTAAATATATGACTGATGATTTAGATCTACATTCACATGTACAACAACTATTTTACACAATACATATCATTACATAGTTTACGATGAATTATAATAACAAACCAATAATATCATTATACATTGTAACTATAATCATAATACACAATCACTTCAAATTTTGAGATATTTTCGGCAGAGTTGTTATTAATAGATTTAAAGAAGTAATGATTTTCGTTTTTTATGGTAAGTGGATTATTTAATATGAGATTTGCGGTTATAGTATTAACCGTGATTTATGGAAATAGATTTATTTATAAAAACGTTTCAGTTATAGTCATAGTATAGAAAAATTATGGCGTCGTCCTCTCTATATATATATTTGTAAGAGTTCGTGAGTATGTGTTGGTTATGCTATTTGAACCAATCATTACATGATTATCGTCATAAATGTGACCGGAAGATGAATAAATATGGTAATTACATTTTTAGCATTTTAGTTAGGTTTGGATTCCAAAGGTAAATTCTTTGAATGTTCAACCTGTATATGTATATCCAGGTGAATATTTGTAGACATTCCTTCCAGTAATGCAACTTACTTAGTCCTTCCCACCTCCGGAGAAAGCTGACATGCGAATTCAACTCATCCTCATCTATAGAATAATTAGAATTCGCCACTTTCGAATTGAAGTCATCCTCATCAATGGAATTAAGTTTTGGTCCAATACCTTGTTTATTAGAAAACAGTAGTAACATATCTTTCGTACATCAAATAATATGACTTTCAATTTATAATAGATTTAAATACTAACCACCACCAAGTAAAAAAAAATTAAAAATTAAAAAATAGTACCTATCTCACATCGAAATTACACATCAAAATTTGTTTCGGTCCGATACTCAGTTTAGTACTAGAAAATAGATTTGTCCCACATTAAAATTTTGTATATGTATTAAAATTTTGTTTTGGTCGAATACCTCGTTTGGTAGAAAATAGTAGTAGTACCTGTGTGACATGGAAATTATGTAATTAAAATTTTCGTAAATACTGGAATCAAAATATTTAGTTGGATTGCTACCATATTAAACCAAAAGAAATTGAACTCAAGGGCCATGGTTAGAAC
>JAYDZE010559021.1:0-12821 GCA_034509125.1 Monilaria moniliformis | reverse complement strand
AATACCCTTTATTGGATTTATTAATTATAAAATATATACACGTGTCATACTATTAGCCGTTAGATGGAAAGATCGTGTGGCTATCATTTGGTCTCCGTTATGCATTGAAATCTAGTTATTATTTGAATACGACTATATATATATATATATATATATATATAAGATATAAGGTTGTATTCAAATTAGAACCATATTTTAATGCAGAACTAAGACCAAATATCAGTCTTATAATTTCAACATTACACAACTAAGGGTAATTTTGTCAATTAATACAAAATTAGTTATAGAAATCGTGTGATTCACGTGAGATATGGCGTGATACCCGCAATTTACATTATGTTGATATACATTTACTGTTATGTTGGTGTAAATTCAATGTTATACTGAATTATATTTCGAATTTGTAATAACGCCTTTCATTTTCAATTACAGTTGGCACATAGTTTCTCTCTTCTAAAATATCTCAAAACTTTAAATTGCATTAAATTATTTTTTCACAAATAATATGTCAAATTAAAGGTAATTTTATGAGGATTCTAACGAAATCCTAATTGTATATGTTATTGTATGAAAAAATGAAATATATAAGTATCTCAAGGAACTTGCGTTATGCTGAAGTAAATTCAATGTTATGATGATGTACATTCAATGTTATGCTGAAGTTATGTATTTGTTGATATTGTGGGGTGAATAAACTTGCGTTGTTATGAAATAAATTCAATTGCTGAAATATATTATTTAATTTGTTGATGGCGCCAATGGTAGCTAACAACTACCCTTAATTATTGCGAGCTTAATATAATTTTGGATAATTTTATCCCTATGATAATGTTATGATGAAGCTATAATGATGTCCAATTCTATGAAATCTTTGCCTTCCATTTTTTAATCCAATAAATGAGATTTAGTCTATGTTATGTATTAATGGTATGCTTTCACCATATCTAAACAAAAATACGAAAATCTAAATACAATATAAATATGATACTGATGTTTTCCGTTATTATCTCGATCAAACTATGACATTCTTGATTTTTTTTTTCTTACACCTGAATGGTTGCGCTTGTATAGAAGAGCTCATACCATTGTGGATTTTGATTTGCATTTTATTTTTATTTGAAAATTACTCGAGTGTGTGTGTGTATATATATATTAAATAATAATATATGATCTTATGTATGTATTATATTCGATGTAAGAATAAAAATAAACGAACTACTATTTTGGCATAGAAGTTCAGAGAGAGTGGGGAATTTTTTTAAGGAGGGTTTAGTTGCGCATTCATTTCTCTTGCAAAAAGATGGGAGTCTAAACAGAAGAGCAGTTATTTTCACTCTCAATATTCATGAAAAAACCAAAGTCTTTGAATCACATAATTTTCTTTTGAGTAACACAATTAGAAATATATTTAGATTATCTTAAATAATAGTTCAAATTTTGATCCCATAATGACTTTTTAGTTTGAACTAAAAAATATTACGAATACAGCCTAATACTTATCTTCATTGTTCGCTTAATAGACCAAGTTAAAATTTTCGGCCAACTTAAATTGACGTGTCTTAAATAAATAGGCATCAAAATCAACGATATGTCTGCAAACAACCTGAAATACTTTTTAAATGCTCAAAAATAAAGCAAAAGTCTCTTAAGTTGTATAAAAATAGTTAGTCGGGCTATTGAGTGTACAATAGAGATAACTACATACTATATTTATAATATTTTTAAGTTTCGACTAAAACACCATCATAGAATTAAAGTTCAAAGTTCAAACTATAACTTAAGAATAATCCTTTATATTTGGAAGAAAAATCAATTTATTTAACTAGACACCAAACCAATTGGCCCTTGAAATTTGGTGTTTAATTATAATAAAGATTGAAAAGAAGATTAAAAAAGATATAGTTGGGTGTATGATTGGATCCACTAATCAAGCTATATTATTAATGTGGACAAAAGACAGATTAGGTGTGGAGAGCAGGTGAAGATGCCTTTAATTTTATAAAACAAAGTCATAAATACAATATGTATGTATATATATATATATCATGTGTTACATGTGATAAATTGATTAGTTTAATGTTGCATCTTGTCATATATCACATGACCCACACTTTTATTTGGTTGCTTCTAATTATATTATTATAATATTCTAATAGTTTCATGGCTTATTTCTTCTAAGCAATCTTTTTGTTAGTAAATTGCTAATGATGTGAGTCATGTGACAGCCGACTTTACTTTGTAAATGAGTCGATAGCCTTTTGGATTTGTTGGTGAGTCAATATTAAATAAATTAATGACTAAAATATATTTTTATTTTCGGAGAAAAAGTTTAGAATTTATTTTTTTGTGATATGAATACTCATATAATTTTTTAGTCAATGAGTAAAATTACAAATAATATAATGTGGACATGTCGAGACATTTTATTCTTGGGAAATGAACCCCATAACTTATTTGATAAGATATCGATAGTTCATCATTTTAATTAATACTAGGATAGAGGAGAGTACATGCGTTCCCATGTATAACCTCTCATTAATCATGATAAATTTATAATTGAATACATTATATAATATTTTATAATTATATTTATGTTCTAAAGAAAAACATAATGGTTTTCCTCATAGATATATGTAAATATTATGTATCAGATTGTATTTTTAATATATCTCCAATGAATCAATATATTCTTCTAGTATTTTAATATATATCCAATGAATTAACATACTCTTGTAAATATAGTATCCTATTTTACATAATTGTTAAAGGTATAATAGTAATATGATAGGCGATCAATATTTTGTAAACAATTTTTTATACATTAATAATTAATAGCATAAAAAAATTGTTTACAAAATAGTTTGAGTATAAAATAATATTTAGCCCGTTTCTTAATACATAATGAAGGATTCCACATCATTAATAAATAAATCATTAAAACAAATACCAATCCCCCTCAATTCTTCATGTTAAACGTGATTTAATTTCAAAAAAACAAGAAACAAATATATTCTATAGATGGTAATTTTTAATTCGTAAACTTGATTTCATTGATCCCTCTCTCACACTAACATACTCACACTCGCACTCGATGAAGAACAAATCTCTCTCATTCCAAGAATGCCAATGCGGTCTGGTCGCCATCAGTTTCTCTTGAGAATTTTCTTGGTGCAACTTTGAGCATCCACCTCTAAGAATGTCAATGGTTTAGGTAAAAGAGTGCCGGAACCGGGATTCTGTAAGTGCCCTCCCTCAATCTGAAGATGGTTTAATTCCTTCATATCCCAGATTTCTGCTGGCAGATATGAAGAATGTTCTTGTGACTTGATGCTCATATGCTGGCTGACTATCAAATGCTGAAGTTTCTGAAGTTCGGATATGGAACCGGGCAATTCTCCATTGCAAGTGAGTGCGAGAAAGGTTAGTTGAATTAGTGTCACTACTTCAACTGGAAACTCGTACAAGTGGATTATAAGAGCATCAAGTACTCTTAGGAACCTTGAAGTAAAAGATATCGGCACTGGATATTGATGGCGTGGGCGTGGGCGTGGCCAAGTATAGAGCAAAGAATGTATACTTGGGATTGACATGACTTGCAAATCTTTTGAGGCTGAATAAGACTGCATTGAGAATGCACAATCTGTGATATGCCTCTATACTTTTGATTGAATTATGCAACATTCAGTGTGAGGAAAAACTTGCTCCTCACAGCTTCACTGTTAGATAGGTGCCAAAAGACAGAATGAAGGCGGGCAAGTCTTGACTTTGACCTTGACTCCCGTCTTGCACACCATGACTAGACTTTTGTCAACAAGCTCTGACAAATAATCCATGGCAAAATCCTTCAGAGTTTGGGATTGATTTGGTTCGAGGAATCCCTCAGCAGCCCACATTCTGATGACTATAGAAGTTGGGATCTCATAATTCTGAGAGAAAATTCCCATATACAGAAAGCAGACTTTTAAATGTTGAGGCAAGTACTCATAGCTTGGAGATAGTACATTTGACATTAGAGCTTGAGCCTCCACGAAAATTGAGTTCTTTTTCTCTGCTACCTCTTCCCAAAATCTTGGCTGATCTCGGCTTTGAGTAGAAGGTTGGCAACAGTGAGGATTAAAAGAGGAAGACCTTCACAGTTCTTACAAATTTTCTTTCTGACTTTCTCTAATCTAAGAGGGCATAAATCTCTGGCAAACACCTTCCGGCAAAATATAAGCCAACTTTCTTCTTCATCAAGCAAGGGCATCTTGTAAACAAAATCAGATCTTCCACATTTTGCTACTTCAAATAGCCTAGTTGATACAAAGATTTCACCCTTGATGTCGGGCAATAGATTTTGCAGGTAATGCAAGGGTTCTTTGTTCCATAAATCATCCAACACAATGAGGCATCTCTTATTGGATAACCGTGTGCAAAAATCCTTCACCAGTTTCTCATCTTCTCCCAAAGATTGAAAAAATCTCCATTTTTGGATGTAACCTTTTTGGGAACATTTGCATCTTGATCCCTTCAACGTGACTTGAAAAGTTAAGCATTCTTGCCACTACTTTAAAAGTTGAGGCTCTTCGATCATCATCTGGCACTGAATTGGAAAAGTCTTCTTTGAATCTACAAACCTGATAAAAAGAGTAGATATGATGAGATTGATCAATCTATTATATTTAACATTGAAGTTCAGTTCCAGCTCGAGTTCTATATAATATTTTGCAGCTCGAGCTCAACTAGTGTGTGGCTTGATTTAAGTTCAAACTCCACGATTGGTCATGTATCAAAGTAGAGATGCATTTCTATTATATCATTTAATAGTTTTGTTATCTTGAGCAAAGTAGTAGTACCTCAAATATTTCATCCGCAACCATGAACATAGGAGTATGTTTGTCTGCTGCTATGTTGTTCCAGACCTCTGGTGTCTTCTTGGTGCTGGAAAGGAAGAGGAGTACCTTGATGAGAAAGAGACAGAGACGTTGGCAATTCTTGATTATTTTCTTTCCAGCGTCCTCAAGTTTTGGCGGGCTAGCAAAGAAAGTACCACATAGAATGTTTATCAAAGTCAGGCCTACGAGAAATATGGAAACTGTGAGAAAATAGAGCTACTTCCTCTGAACTGGTTGTGAGCAACACTAGGCTTCCATTATCTTCCTTTGGAAATGACTGTTAGAGGAAAGAAGCGAGAGGAAGAAAATTGAGGTTTGTCGACAATGTAATGTAAGGAAAAGCTACTTAAATTGATATAATAGATACTCCTTCAAATGAAGGCCTCAGCTACAATGCTACAAGTACATATAATTTCCAGAATGCCTCCTAAAAACACCTCTATATATAATCCTACCAATAATTAAAAATAACTTAATGCAATTATAGCTTAGAGTAACTGACAGTAACAACAACTCCACTGTCATGAAAATTAATGCCCTCCATTATCCCACTACCATTATTCCCATTATTCCACTACCTTGCACATCCTCCACTCCCACTATAACAATAATCTAGAAGTGTGTATCAATTGCCAATCCTTCGGAAATAGCCTTGTCCACAAGGCTAAGCCAAATGACCTGACATTAGGCGCCCTCCAGATCATGTGGCTCGGCATCCTCCGGTCCTACGTTCTCGTCATTGTGAAACATGATGGTCTCGGTGTTGTCCTCCCCAACTAAAACTTGCAAAGTCTTTGGTGGAAATTGATGGTTTAGTCCGAACTATAACCCACAATTGAAACAAATTCCTGGGGCGACGTGTTTCCAGAACTCTTCATTGGAAATACTCCGGAATGGCTGAGGGTTATGAGGCGTAACGGGCGTCATACTTTGTTCCGCTGGCGAAGAGTTCATCCCTGAGCCCATGATCGCCGTCTGGTGCGCTTCCTGCCGTGCATAGGATAGGGCTGGAGGTTAAGGAAATGGAGGGGTGTAAGCGGAGGGATTGTTAAGAAAGTCAATTCGTTTTGCCATTTGGAGAGCGTCGGCATAGCTAATCAAGTTAGGGTCTCTTATTTGCGCTCTTATCCTCCCAAGAAAAACTCCAACGCTTGCTGGTCGGTAAGTTCGGGCAGTTGGGCCAACCATCCATCGAACGCCGCTATATACTCCTAAAGAGTTCCTACCAGTGAAACAGTGCGTAAAGCTTCATAAGAATTCACTGCGAAACTTGTTCTAAACCTTGCTTGCAGTCCCGTGAAATTATCCCACATGGTCAACAGTGACCGGCGCAAGAGAATCTGAACCCATGACATTGCAAGACCAGTTAAAGCCACAAGAGCAACTTGTGCTCGCCGCTCCACTGGGGTTTGTGCACAAGGAAATACTGATTCGCTCTAGCAATCCATGATAGCACGTCGGATTCATCGAAGCTTGGTAGGTCCATGGTTTGCTGCAAAGCTAATGGAACCGGGGGTATTTTCTCTGGGGACGAAGCGAAACCCCTCGGTGAGCATCTTGGCGATGCTCTCCAGCTGAGTTCGGATGTGTGCAGATTCTCACGTTGCATCTGCTTGGAACTCTCGGAATTGGATAACTTGCTCCTTCGTAGCCTTCTCTAACGCTTCGCTCGTTCATGCGCGTCGCCATTTTTTATCCACGTTCATCGCACCAAATTATTAGAGGAAAGAAGCGAGAGGAAGAAGATTGAGGCTTGTCGACAATGTAATGTAAGGAAAGCTACTTAAATTGATATAATAGATACTCCTTCAAATGAAGGCCTCGGCTACAATGACGCCAATACATATAATTTCCAGAATGCTTCCTAAAAACACCCAAGAACCTCTATATATAATCCTACCAATAATTAACAATAACGTTATGCAATTATAGTTTTGAGTAACTGATAGTAACAACAGCTCCACTATCATGTAAGCTAATGCCCTCCATTATTCCACTACCATTATTCCCATTATTCCACTATCTTGCACATCCTCCACTCCCCAGTAACAGTCATTCAGAAGTGTATATCGACGACCTTCTCAAGTAGTCCATAATCTTTGTATCGCAATTCGCACACATAATCCAAAACAGTCATGTATCTCCGACCCTTCTAAATCGTGTACAAATGCTCAACTAGTACTTCCTCATCATCTCCTAATCCGATAGACTGGTCTGGATTCACAGGATGTGTAGTCTGAAATGAGATATTCAAGAAGAAAGCAAACACATTTAGGTTATGTTTGATAGGATAGATTAGGCCAAGATTAGATTATTAATTATAATTAAACATAGTTATAATTAATAATCTAATCTTGGCCTAATCTATCCTATCAAACATCACTCCCTTAAAGGAAACTCAACACTTCTTCCACTTGTTAGTTGATCAATGATTGCATAAACTACATAAACCTATATTACATAATAATAATAAGGGATAACTGTTGGATTTAGCACTACGTTTACAGCATTCTCCAATTTTCACGTGAGTTCCAAATCATGGCAGCTAAAACACCACTTTCATAGGATTATTACTATGTTTCAGCTAGTGGAAGTTGTATAGAGCTAAGGTAGATTGAATGATCTAACCGAAAAGCTTTAACAGTGTGAAAATTACCAAAAATGAGAAGACAAACCTTACTAATCAATCCGGCAGGATGACCTAGTTGACGAAGAATAGTTAAAATGATATCTTTCCACTGATATTTGGGGCCTATTGTCACCCACGCGCCACAATCCACACATTTATCTTTGCCGACTCAAACTCTTGAAGGATGATCCTTGCAGTAAATGTTCTTCTGCTGCCAGCCTCCCAACAATCCAGAAAATGCCATAGTCGTCTGGCCTCGTACCTTTAATCAGCTTTTGCTTAATGCCACTCATTGCATCGCAAAATCCAACCAACTCTACACCGAAATCCCTAATTGTCGAAAAACACACTGTATCATCTTCTTCAGGCATGTCTATTTTTTTTGATGACCTCTTCCTTGATCTTCTTCACATTTTCGGAGAAGGAAACAATTTCTCGCCTCAATTCCTCCATCTCGCTGACTCGTGGAATTCGAGCGAGTCTTCTAGTTTTTGTGCTGCCTCTCTGTCATCGAGTCTTTTGAGAACCTGCTGTAACGACTTAACCTCCACGTATGCAGATTGTAGAGTGGAAGAGGCAATTGAAAAATTGAGAAGGCGGTGTATGGTGTGCTTGAGAAGGCGAAGCCGCTTCTCTCTGTAGCTACTGGACCTCCTCACGTAAACACTGCAAGTAAGCACGGAAGAATATGTTAAATACAGTAAAAGTAATTCTTAGAGAGAGAAAGCAGAGAGAATGTTTAGAAACAGTAATTTTCTCTGTTTAAAACGAGGGTGAAGGGTCAAATTTTTGTCAATTCACTTTCCTCCTTAAAAAATGATTTACTTAGAAATAGGAAAAACAAAAAGAATAGTATTAGTACTCTGCAACCCCTCGTGGCCTTTCAAAATCTTACTATATGAGAAGCTGAGAGCTCAAATCCATAAGAGGACAAAAAAGGAAAGGAAGAAGTAGTACTATAAACAAATAAGAAATTGAATTCGCATCTCCTTCACTTTTTCTTGGTAGAAAGAGATTAATGATGCAAATATGTGCCGTTTTACCAGACGTACCGTTGGTTCTCCACTCAGCTGGAGGAGCTTGCCGGCAGCCGGAAGGGAAGCACTGCGGCCCCTTTTTCGACGCTAAATGTTTTCTCTCTCCTGGATTCACCAGAGTAAGCCCTTTAAAAATATCACTGTATTATTTATAATTTCTAAGCATTTCGTGCGAGAGCTAGACTTTTGAACGTCTACGTACATTTTCTGATTGTTTAGATGACTATGGAGTTTCTGTTTTTCGATTTTGATTTCTGAGTAGCTGCCAGAAGCTTGGACTTTAATTTTTATTTTTTTCAATTTCTCCAAGAAGATAGGGCAAGTTGTTGGATTGGGATTAGGGCAATTTGATTGAATTGGTTTGATGTGGATTTTTTTCGCGACTTTTCTAGTTCTGACGCTCTATCAATCTGATTGTTTTATGTTTATTATAGCAAGATTTGCCTTACTAAGATAAGAAATGCAGAAATGGATGATGATTTTATTCATAAATGGGGTGCTATTTATACAATTTACATGTGTAATCATTAAGCTAGGGAGTAGCTAATCTAACTGCTGATTTCTAGATCAGATTATTGACACCTGAGCTTAATGATAACTATAAGCTGTTGTAACTAATTTAAAGTAGTGACTAATTTAAAGTAGTTACAACTGTCTTCTCTTCATCTCAACTGCAAGGCTGATACTGCAGATGCTGAGTTGATAGCCTTTATTTTCTCTTTTAATCTAAGTTGAGAGGCAGGGGCTAGGGAAAGAACAAATTGATATTGACTAGAAGCATGGGAAAATGCGGGAGGCGTATCAAATCTTTTTCATGCATTCACCATTGCCCTTAAAGGTTTGAGAAATGTAAGGTGGACAATGATACATAGCAGGACGAGTGCAGTAGTAGATGTGGAAGAGATTCTGGAATTCCACAATCAGTAGCCCATATTCTTTAAGGCCAACTTCTCGAAGTCTTCTATGCAGTATTGATGATTCTTATAGATCTTTAGCAAATGAAAGACCATGATGTCAAACCTATACTTCAGCTAGTCCCATTAAAAAATTGTCGTACACTGTCAATACTGACATAATACATTAGATCATGAAGTGTTTTGTTGATTATCATGGCACTTCTGATGAGTTGTTTGAATATGCAGTTGTATTGCTTCAGGTCTGCACAAGTAATGCTATATGTATGCATGCTCTTTATTCTGTCAAGTTTTAAATGATCTCTTTGCTGACTGCTATTCATGGTTTAGAAAAACACCTTTTCAAATCCAAAGCTAGAGGTTGGCCCATCGAAGTTGAGAACTAGAAGCTTTATGACAAGAGCCTCTGGGAACTCTAGTGGTGATTTGATTCCAATGGCTCCTCTTCAGCTTGAGTCTCCAATTGGCCAGCTTTTGGCTCAAATCCTGCAAACCCATCCTCATCTCCTTGTAGCTACTGCTGAACAGCAGCTTGAAAATCTCCAGAGCCAGAGAGATGACCAGAAGGAGGAAGCTGCACCATCATCTCAAGATCTCTTCCTCTATAAGTAAGTCATCTTTTAATATAATCCATTATGTGAACTCAGTTTTTAGGTAAAGCAAGTATATCATGATCAGTATGGAATTCTACCCAGGCATTAAATTATGTCTGAGGTTTCATATAAGGTTCTGGCTACAGGGCATGAGGATTCTCTTTTCCGAAACTAAGCTTTGCTATTACTTTCGAAAAACTTATATAGGATGAAGTGGATATGCAGAGTAACTAGGATATTTGCCAGTTTCTACTGGATGATTCCACATTTCCACCTCTTGACTCGGATGCGTGGGCTTTCAACTATTCTATGTTAGTCACAAAGTTTTACTCGTGACACCGCCCGTTGTTTTAATTTCATTTAATACGTTATTTATTATTGTTGGGTTGTGGGCTCCTCTGTTGGCTTTTCCAGTACTTTTTGAATAAGAGTTCTTTCTTTTTTAGCAGAGGATCAGTCTAGGATTTGACCAAATTGGATTATCGGCTCTGCACTCTTGGGTAGGAGGGTCCTCTGCGAGTTGTTCTTTCTGTTTGATCATTTAATGTTATTCCAATTTTCTTCTTTCATTATTCTATACTGCTTCTACGGATGCCTTTTACTATATTGTCTGTTTCCTAATCTTAAAAGCCTCATTCTGCCCATGAGACTTGGTGTTGGCTATTGTATTAGGTCATGTTTTCAGTTCAAGCCTTCATCTGATATGATTCAAGGAGTGATAAATTAGGATGATTGAGAGTAGTTTTCTTTTCAGTGGTTGCTAATCGTAAGTGTGGTTGAGATGTTCCATCAAGGTAGCTGGTCTGACAAGTTGTATTCATTTCATTCAAGTTTCAGATAATATTTCTCTTAAGAAAGCTCAAATAGTATAACAATTTGTAAACTAATATGAACTTCAGTAGCTTTTAAGATGTGTGGTCAGGTATCATGAGTTTCAGGTTCTTCTGCAAAGCTTAACATTAATGATTGTTGAGCAACATGCTTAGAGGATGATGTTGCAGGCAACACGCATAGTTTTGAGTGACGAAGCTTCTTGAATAATGACTATGAGGATCCAATCATTTTGTGATGGACTATGGAGGAAGTTGGATTAGGGATATATGGTATAAGTTGAATAATCACCAATTTGTCAAAATTGGTAAAAGATAAAGAGGTTGACTTAGTTTTCAGTGTGTCAATAGTGAGTTACCTTAACTAATATTCATATAGGGAGCTGGGAAGTTAACGTTTGCTCTTCTGTTCCATAATTCATAGGAAAGAGTGATATAGACAGTTTCTCTTGTTTTGATACATATGATATTCATCTTCCAGGAAGGACTATTTTCTCCTTCTCAAGAATTTGATTTTGTCAGGCCTTGCAGGAAGTGACTTGTTTATTTCTTTTCTATTTCTTTTAAAACTAAATAAAGAGACAAGTATCCAACTAATAATCTATGGTGAGTTTCTTGATGTTATTTTTCAAAACTGCTATTTTAGTACGTGAGTCACTTCTTTTCAAGCTGTGATGTTGCTGCAATTTACAAAAGTTTCTGCCGCTTGTTTGTTGAAGTTTTGACCACTGGGGTGAGTGTGGCAGAAGATGGAAGTGCCTTTGACAGTGTGGACTGTTGAGAGTTAATAGATGATGTTCTGAACATCATTGTCAGCTGTCTGTCTATTTCCAGTTCCTTGAGCCTCTCTCATTGATTTTTGTTGCTCATTGTTGGCCTTATATATCTTTTATAATTTGTTGCTCATTGTTGGCCTTATATATGCTTTAAAGTAAAATACCAAATATCTCTCTTCTCTGATCATTTTATATTGAATATGGGACAAAGATTTTTTTTTTTGAATTCATCGGGATTCCTTTATGGGGACTTTGTGGTCCAGGAGGTTGGGTTTCGATAGAGAAGGTATGCGTTGCGCCACTTTGCCAAAATTTGAATCTGTAATCATGAATATTTCCGACTGGCGTACTAAAATGTTTCAATGAAGTATAACACCATGCAGCTAGTAGTGGACTCTCTCTACTAAGTTTGACTACTCAACCGAACTCTATTACTTCAAAGGATCTTCAGTGCTTGTACGGAGGACCTAGAGGTTGCAATATAAAGTGCAGTTATTGCACTACCAAGTGGCCACAAGAAGTAACATTGTCTTTCTTGGAAAGATATTTGTTAGGGTTTTAAGAAAAAAGGTTAAAATTCTAGATAATAGGTAGAATCTTGATGTATTCCTGGCATAGTGGAAAACCTAAACGCCAATGTCTTGAAAGTTAATTAGAATTTGAATATTGGTACATATATGTACGGGTTCAACTTGTTTTCAATTAGATGTTTTATAAGTATGGCCTTAGCTGGATGATCAATTTATATTGTCGAGAATTGCGCTCACTGAAAATGCAATTAGCCTAGTAGATTTTAAAGCCCATCTGTTATATTAAATTTAGCCTCTAATACAGTGGAAATGCAGGAACAAGTGCAGTTATGGGTGCTATTCTTAAGGATATTGCTTCATGGTTTGTGATATATGAACTGTTTGCTAACACCACCATCCTAATTTGATCTCCTTTCAAGAGTCTTGCTCATTTATTAGTTGTTTTAAAGTTACTATCCAGACTCTCCTGCATGGAACTGATGAGCTGATTGATGCTTGTTGGTTGGCTCTGACCAATATTATTCATAATTCAGGAGAATTGCTGAAGTGAAAGAGAAAGAGAGGAGAAAGACACTGGAGGAGATTATATATTGCTTGATTGTGCAAAGATTTGTGGAAAATAATATAACAATGATTCC
>JAYDZE010559010.1:0-12822 GCA_034509125.1 Monilaria moniliformis | reverse complement strand
ACCGTTGGTCACAAGTTTCCCGCCTAAATGGCATTTTTGTTATTTTTCAGAGAACTCAGCTTTTATATATGTATAGACTCGAGAGTCATGTTTGGTTCAGTATGTTGCTTTTTCTTATACTTATGAGAACCAATTAATACCATATTCAGCAATTGATTTTTCGGTTTGGCATTTTTGGTTCGGTCGCGACCGATGCACACCCCTACCTTCCTTCACAAATTGAAGCTCTCAAAACACGCAAAATGAGGTCAAAGAGGAATCTCAACGGCTCAGACAAGCAGGGCGAGAAACACGTGCAAAAACTGAAGGAGAATGATATGGTTGAAATTGAGAAGAGGATTGAAGAAGTAGAAACAGCAGCGGATAGTTCAGATGATTCGCCCTTTGTTTCGGATTTTGAAGATAGTGATGATGATGATGATGATGATGAAGTACGTCTAATTGGTTTCTAATACTGCTTACACTTAGTTCTGCTTTCACCGACAAATTTTGTGTTTTCAGTGGCTTTGGCCTGTGTTGTTTCTTCTTCTCACGTTAGCTATCGATTTTTCCAGTGGAAGGATAAAACTTCGTGGAATATTTATATATAGTTTTAAGGGGAGATAACAGGATTAGGATTTAAATGTCCGTGAAATTTTTGTTGTAACTTTCAGTCGCTCATGAAATGAGGAACCTGCATTCAAAATTGACTCTTAGGCTTTAGGGGACCAAATGGTCTATTGTTGAGCTAAAGAATATAGGCGTTTCATTTGTGTAGGATTGAGTTTGTAATTATGGAACTGGGGTCAAGATTGGTTTAGTATACATAAATAGAACATTGATGTAGTCTTGTTTTTGTAAATTTTGTAGACTCTGACTGGGGATGAAGACTCAAGTGATGAACCTGGATCCCAGGAAAGCGAATTCTCTATCTCTGGGGATGAGGTACACAGTTTTTGGCGAATTTGTAATTATTTTGGGTATTATCCAGATTGTTCTTAAGTTTTTGGAGCTGGTACCTGAAATTTTATTGTGAAGATAGGTCTAGATTTCTGCTTGTCTATATTTTTAACCACTAGGTTAAGTTACGTTGACTCAGCAAGGATGCTACTGACATTTTGACCTCTCAATGTGGTACACATTCTGCAATTTTCTTCTTCTGTTAAGATCAGCACTTTAAGCATTTCTTTTACACTTTTGCTGCACAAATGCACAATTAGAGTATGTTTACTTGCTCAATGCTGAGATGAATGCTTGTACATATATGTTTAGTCTTCAGACTGTAATATACTATTTTATAGTATGTTATATCTGATGATGCTAGTCTTAGTTGGACTTCTTATGGTCACAGTTATTTTGTTCTTTGGCATATAGTCTATACTTGCTAGTTCACATGACCTTCAAGACGCGACTATCTTGTTTAAGTTGGTTTCGGAGACATGGTTATCTTAGGTTGCATATATAGTTAATTTTGTGGCTATCAATAATGCCTTTGGTGGATGGTGTTCTTTTTTGTGATGACGTTTTCTATGTGTTATGTATTTTTTCCCTTCTTATTTTTTTTCTTCCTTCTGTATTGTACTGAAAAACTTATGTTTTGTTCATTGCATCAGTATGAGGAAAATCAGGCTACCCATCAGGTTCCACTGCTTTGTTTACTTCTTAGATAAATCTGAATTTTCCTGTTACAGGATGCTGTTCAATCCAGTGGTGATGAACATGATAATAATGGTGTTGGAGACAGCGTTGGCGGGAGTGATGATTCGCGTGAAATAGTTGAGGAGAGTGACTCATCGGAAGATGAGGTATATTCATGTTGCTGTTTTATTTTACTATCACAAACACCTCTTCTATCTTCTAAATTCCTTACAGCCCTAAGTACCCAAAGGAGAAAAGAATAAGTAATTTTCCTATATAGGTAGGGAAGGAAAAGACACTCCATTACTTTAGAGGTATAAGAGTATTAGTTTGGGTTGACCTATTTTACAAAGTTGTTGCCAATCAAAATTGGTCTATTTGTCCTTTTTGTGTTGTTGGACCTCTCTTGTTCTTTTCTTTTTTGCAATTTAGCATGCTTTAATATTTAATCAGTGTAACTCAATTTGTTAGGTGATTGATGAAGACACTGTCTGAGAGAGTCATACAAATTGTTTGAAATGCCTCGCTTATGAGTTTACTTCTTCAAATCAGGTTGCACCTCGCAATACTATTGGAAATGTTCCTTTGAAATGGTACAAGGACGAGGAACATATTGGATATGATTTATCTGGAAAGAAGATCAAGAAAAAAGAGAAAACAAGCAAGCTTGATTCTTTTCTCGCAAGGACTGATGACACAAAGAGTTGGTGAGTTCATATCTGAAACCAGTGTTCTGTTATAATTCAAGTGCCTATATATATTCCTGGATTGTGTTGCTAAGCATATGTACTCCCAGCAAGATGCTTTGTTGTGATTAGTTCATGTTTTGCATGACATTCAGGCGTAAGATAATAGATGAGTACAATGATGAGGAAGTGGAGTTGACAAAAGAAGAGATCAATGTCATCCGGAGAATGATGGATTCAAAGGCACCTCATGCTGATTTTGATCCATATCCCGTGCGTAACATCCTCATTTTGATAATCAAATTTATTGGTTTTGTACTTTTGCATTTGCTGCTCTCACTTTTATATATTCTGCCTCCTCTATTGATTGAGGAACCTGATTATTCTTTGTCGTGCCCTGCAGTCTTATATTGATTGGTTCACTTGGGATGGTGCCAAGCATCCACTATCAAATGCACCAGAACCAAAGAGACGTTTCATTCCTTCTAAGTGGGACGCTAAAAAGGCATGTTGTTGCATGCTTGTTACTTCTACTCGTATCAAATGTGATATCATATGCTGAAACAATATTGCATCATATTAAGCGATTTACTTTTTTGTGGATGGATTTTGATAATGAATAGTGTGACACACAAAGTTACTTAATGTTCACTTTTCATGAGCCTGCAATACCTCTTATGATTCTTTCAGCGTTTGCCTTTATTTTTGCATCTTAAGTTTTTGCAATGATTAACCTCATTTGAGAATAACATTGATAAATTTGCATTTATGCTTAATTTGCATCCTGTAAAAAATTAGCAAGAACTCCTAAGGATGTTTAATCTTAGTTTTATTGCTGGTGTTTTAAAGGAATTGCTTGGGAGAAGATGCTTTGAGAAAGACATACTTGTATGTGATAACTTAGTTCGATGGAAAATGTGATACTTTTCTGATTTGGTTTTAGGAGAAAGAAAATGAGAAGGTTTTTTTTCTTGAAAACAAAATCATCATTTGCTTTTGTACTCTCCAGTAATAGGGCTGTGTTTTATGTCCATTTCTACTTTCTGATCATGTGGAGATTTGTTGCTTTCCATAATATCATCTTGTCATGTCTTCTTTGGCGATGATTAGTTTTGGTAAATGACCACTGAAATGCTTTGTGGTTGATTTGAGCAAACAGATGCAGTTAATATATTTGAAGGCTGTTAAGAGCTGCACTTCCAAAACATTTTTGATTCTGTATGTAACTTTTTCAAATATTATAGGTTGTCAAGTATGTCCGGGCCATCAGGAGTGGGCAGATTAAGCTTGATGACAAACCCAAGGAAGAGCCCAAAATTTATGATTTGTGGGGAGAAGCCAGTTCTGCTGATAGACAGGGATTGGCATATATTCCTGCTCCAAAACCTAAGCTGCCAGGTTTGTTTGCTATCTGAATTTGAAATGACTGGATATTCTTAATTAACTAGTATATCTTCAATTTTCTACAACTTGTCATGATCTCAAGATGAATTGTGTTCTATATTTTCAGGTCATGAGGAATCTTACAATCCCTCTTTAGAATACATCCCGACACAAGAAGAAATTAATGCTTACCAGCTCATGTTTGAGGAGGACAGGCCTAAATTTATACCAAAACAGTATTTTCTTCCATTCTATGTTTCGTTAGATGATCTTTACTTTTGTCAGACGCTTTGTGCTATGAGTTCTAATTATTTTCTTTCTATGTGAAATTTAGATATACTTCCTTGAGGAGTGTACCTGCATACGAGAAAGCTGTCCAAGAGACGTTCGATCGATGTTTGGATCTCTATCTATGTCCAAGAGTTCATAAAAAACGTGTACGTGTAAATTACATGCTTAGATGAATTCTATTTAGTTTGGAAAATAATATTCGAAGGTAAATGTGAGATTAATAGCAAATTATGTCCTGCTCAATTTTCCAGATTAATATTGATCCTGAGTCTTTGAAACCAAAGCTGCCAAGCCCTAGAAATCTTAAGCCGTATCCAACAACTTGTTATCTCGAGTACAGGGGTCATAAGGGACCAGTGCTGACTATTTCTGCAGAGTCCACAGGGCAATGGATTGCTTCTGGTTTGATCTCTAATGCGCTTCAAGTCTGAAATATATATTTAGAACTGGTATTTAAACAAATTTTTTCATTAATTAAGGTTCAAAGGATGGAACTGTCCGCATTTGGGAAGTTGAAACTGGCAGGTGTCTCCAGATCTGGGATATAGGTGAAACTATTCACGAGGTTGAATGGAATCCTGAGCTTCCTATATTAGCTGTAGCAGCGTAAGAAATATCTGAGAGGCTTAACTTCTTGCATTGGGAATGGATGTTGGTATATATCAATAATTTCCTCAATTTTTCAGGGGCCAAGATGTGTTCATTCTGAAAACCAGGTGTGGAAGTACTGAAGATCAGAATAAGATCGAAGATCTTCTCCATGTTGAACCGCAGATGGGGGCTGATGACTCTGGTAAATATAATGAGGAAACTGATTAATCTTTATACACCATACCTTTTGCCACACACTAAGAACTTTTTATTCAGATACAAATGCATCCATTGTCAACTGGGTTCAGGACGATACACATGGAGGAATCAGACTGAAGCATTTTAAGGTGCTTTTTTTTTTGCTTTTTTTTTTTCCACATCTCAACTTACATTTGTCTCATGGATCTGAAGCTGCTTCGTAATCTGTCATTCTCAACATTTTCTGTTACGGGATAATGATTTATTGTTGCTGAATTGCAGACTGTTACTAAAGTGGAATGGCATCGTAAAGGAGACTATCTTTCAACTCTCATGCCATCAGATATCCTTTTCCTGGCTATATATGTGCAGTATTTGTTTCAGTATGTTTTTATTTTCTAAAATTAGGCCTCAAATACTAGTACTGATATACTGGAGTGAATTGGAAGAGCTTATTATACACAAAATAGTTGTATGCTATAAAAAATGCAAGAATATGTGCTTGAATCTTCCTGGGGGAGCGTTCTTATTCTCTGTTGCAGGTGGTGGCTTGGTTTTGTAATATTAGCTATATGCTCGCTCAGATTGACATTCCTTAACTTAAATGTACGCGAATCAAGATCAGTGTTAGTTCACCAACTCTCCAAAAAACTTACACAACGGATTCCATTCAAGACAAAAGGAATTCATGTTTCAAGTGCTTTTCATCCTACTCGTTCCATGTTCTTTGCTGCAACGAAGAAGGATGTCCGCGTCTATGATCTATTGAAGCAAAAACTAGTCAAAAAACTTGAACCTGGTGTCCGAGAAATTTCTTCCCTAGCTATTCACCCTGGTGGTATGTCTTTCTCCTCCCCCACACACACTTGTGTTCGCGTACACACTGGAATGCACGTGTTTGATCCCTTATTGATGCAGGTGATAATGCCATTGTTGGAAGCAAAGATGGAAAATTGTGTTGGTTTGACATGGACCTTTCATCTAAACCTTATAAAGTCCTTAGGTATGACTTCTAATTTATAAATATCCTTTGAGTGCCATTATAGTTCAATGTTGTTAGAGACAAGTTTGCTTATTTATTTTTTTGCATCTGGTTATTTGACTCATCCTCACTCCTTACTATGCAGTCCGTATCATATTCATGTTAGGGCCACCGAATTTTTCTCCTCATTGTCCTGCTCCAATTATCTATAGCTTTCATTTTGATCTATCGTGCAGCCTAGTTTTTTTATGATCATATTCATCATTTTGAAAGCTTGAAATATTTATTTCATTTACTTCTTGTCTGGTTTATCTACTTATCGTGCCTGTCCAATTTTGCAGGTGCCATGGAAAGGATATCACAAGTGTTGCCTACCATCGTTCCTACCCTTTATTTGTGTCAAGCTCAGACGATTGCACAGCGTACGTTTTCCACGGGATGGTGTATTCGGATCTGAATCAAAACCCGCTGATAGTTCCCCTGGAGATCCTTCGAGGGCATTCCAGTTTCGATGGAAGAGGTAACTAACATTTTCTGTGGATTTTTATATCGCGATGAGGGTGTTTAGCACGTTAGTAATCATTGTATGTGGGAGCTTTGCAGGAGTTATGGATTGTAAGTTCCATCCAAGGCAACCTTGGCTGTTCACCGCCGGTGCAGATTCCTTGATCAAGCTCTATTGCCATTAGCGTTTTCATACACCACTCATACCCTAATATGTCAGACTTTTTTTCTTTTTTTTTCGTCCCATTTTTTCTATATTTGTTATTTTTGAGTTTTGTGTACCGCTGAGCAATTTTGATCTATATTAGCTCATGTTTCTTGCAAAAGGTGGTTAGGAATCAGAAACAATCAATTTGTAGGTCTATATTAAGTTTTACTAATCCACTGTCCTTTTCCTTTTATCGATTTCTTATAAAGGGCAGAATTACTAACATAAGCCAAGGAGTTCCTCCCTCTCGTATTTTTGCTTTTGTCCAGCAAATGACAGTAATGAAAAACTCCAATCTTGTGTTGAACCAATTGTGACGAAATAGGTAATGTTGCTTTTGTATATGCGGAAGATAATTCCGTTATTTGTTCCATTAATTGCACAAATTGGGATTTAGAAAAAAGAAAAAAAAAACATTTCAATCTTAATAAATTTCATTAATTAGGGCAACCATGCATAGTAGTTGACATATTCTACTGGAAAAGGTTATACTATTTTGTGGTAGCTGGCGGTTCTCTTCAAGCTTTTTTTGGGGTTCTGACATGAATGTCCATACATATGGTTGATTGTTAAGTGATCATCTGGGGTAAAAGAATTCGTCACTGGAATCAAAATTCAAACCCAAACATTAAATACGTTTAACTGTTTTGGACGTGTTTTATTCCTTTTAACTGAACAAATTAAGTCCGACTTAGTGAATAATATATTTGATATGCCATGGATGTCACGTGTTGAAGCGCCCGTCCATTATAACCCCTTATCTGTCTCACTAAGTACTTGAGACTTGAGTGTGTTTTCTTTAATTGTAAATTTATCATGAAAAAATAAGAGATAAGAAAATTCTCAACTTTTAATTTTTTTCTTATTTTCTATGAAAAAGAATTTTAAATTAAAACACATATATATATTGCTAATGGATATATGTTTCATACAATAGCACATGGGTCACGTTGAGCCACGATGAATAGCGGGATTTGTATTAAAGGTAAGATATATGGCACCGGTGAGATGAACTTATATGGACGATTATTAGATATGTGTGTGTGTTAGATTATCTTGGTTTGCCAATCAAAATGATCACATTATTTAAATGTGAGTGGTTCGACCCAACAACTTCTGGGATATCGATTCACAAGGACTTCAGATTGGTTTATGTAAACCATAGGCGCTGGTACAATAAGTTTGAACCGTTTGTTTTAGCGACTCAAGCTGTTCAAGTGATTTACTATTCGTATCCTAGCATGAATCAAGCAAAGAAAAATTGGTTAAGGGTGAGCATTCAGTTTTCGATTCTGTTTTTTGCCCAAACCGAACCGAACCGAAAAACCGAAATTTTAAAAAAATTAAAACCGAACCGAATCGAATTACCCGAAAAACCGAACCCGAAAAACCGAAATCCGAACCGAACTGAAAAAACCGAAATATCATAAAATTATCCGAAAACCCGAAAAAAACTGAAAAACCGAAAATTCAAAAATCCAAAAAATTGTATGTATATATATGTAAAAATATAAGTATATGCATATTATATATATATATATAGTTATTATTATATTATTAATATATATATAATATTAAATATAAATTCGGTTTTTTAGTTTTTTTCGGTTTATAGTATTCCGAACCGAACCGAACCGAACCGAAAAACCGAAATTTGTGAAAAATCAATATAATATTGGTGGTCATATAATATAATAAGAACTATTATACCGATGGTCATATATAAGATATTCACATAACAAAAAAAGATAATATTGGTGTTTTATTTTCCACGTATCATATATATTAGGTATCGCTATTCAGCTGATGGATTCCAAGTTTATGGAGCAATCACATACTGCACAGGAAATTTGATAGTGAAGAATCGAAGTCCCAAATCATTTTGGATGGACGCCATTGAAGACATCTTCGAATCTACCTTAAACCTTGAGGAATCCCACTTGAGAGAAGGCTACGAGGAGGGCTACACCGACGGCTTAATTTCCGGCAAGGAAGAGGGCCACCAAGTCGGGCTGAAAACCGGGTTCGAAACGGGCGAGGAATTGGGCTTTTACCGCGGCTGCGTCGGCATCTGGAGCTCCGCTATGCAGGCCGATCCGAATTTCATGTCCGCCCGAATTCAGAAGACGATCAAGCAGATGGATGAATTGCTTCAGAATTACCCGATACTGGAGCCGGAAAACGAGTCCGTTTCCGACGCCATGGATGGGCTGCGCCTCAAATTTAAGGTTATTTGTGCTAGTTTGAATCTCAAATTGGAGTACAAGGGTTATCCTAAGGCTTCTGATGCTGGAGATATTGGATTTTGATGTTTACGGCCAACTGTTTGATGTATGTCCTAAGAGAAAACTATGATGATTGCATCTTCAATATGAAGTTGTAGCTATTGTTTATATTTCGGGCTCAATTCTGCTGCTTATTGTACAGTTTTTCCCCGTGATTTGCTGTTTTACTGCTTGCTTTGATACTGAAACTTTTCATTGGGGAGTAATGATAGCTAATCTTATTTAGCATTCCCACTTTGCTTCAATATTTTGGGTATTATGAGAATAAAAGATGGCTTCTTCTTTTTTTGTCCTTGCAGCTATGATCATAAGCCCTGCCACGGACGGTTAGTACCTTATTGTCAGTTTGTTTCTTTATCAGAGTTATAATTTTCTAGAGTTGTGGAGATTCTGTTTAATCTAGGAATTCAGATTTTGTTTTACCTTGTCTATTATCATCTGTTTCTTGGATTCCCCTTAATTAGAAATATAATCCCCTAACCATTTAACACAAGTAGAAGAACAGCAGTATTTCTAGTTTCGTGGTAGCTATCTATTTTTGTGAAGAGTTTATGAGCATTTGGAGCATAAGCTGGTTCCATGTGTCGACCGGGCCGGGCAGGCACCAATGGGCACAATCTCTGTAGTCATTCTTCCATCTGTTTTGCCAATGCACATCTGGATGCCCATCAACCCTCATTGACATCATCTCCGTAACATCCATCACTTCAAACACATTCCCTCCGCCGCCACTCCTTGCTGCCTCCGCTTCCTCCACTTGAATCCTCCGGTACTCCCATTCCGGCCTGGCCTCATCCACCTCGTCCCGCCCAACGGGCCGGGTCCGGTTGCACCTGCCCCCGGTGTTCCAGTCCCCGTTCTCAAAGTGCGGGGGGGAGTACGTCCGCACGAAGCTGACAATCTTCTTGCCGCCCCCATACTCATTGATGGCCCTGAGCGCGGCCCCGAAGGCCCTCCCAATGGCCCAGCCCGGCCCAAGGTCTGTCACGTTGGGCTTGCTGCAGTAGATGCAGCCGATGAGGTTGCCACCCTCGTATAGGTAGTTCTCTCTGATGAACCAGTGACCGCCAGAGAAGACCGCGTAATCGACGGATGGCAGCTCCTCCGTCCACCGGGGGTCTGCTCTGTCGAGGTGGAGGTTGAAGCTGCCAGTGGCGGTGCCGTTGAGTGCAAGCTCGGTGGCAGGGACGAGGAACTGCGACCAGAGCACCGTTAGTGTGAAGTTGTGGTTTGGAAACTCCCATGTTGTGAATTTGTCGTGTGCATCTTTTGCTATTGATTTTGGAATTTCTACCTGCAGACCATGTCAATAGATCTAACTTAACAAAGGATTTCCAGTAACGTCGAGCAGCTAATTATTAACAAGTAAGAGAGGACTAACCGTTGAGAGGAGACAAAGAAGCGATTCCATATGATTCCGAGCTAAAGAATCGCCGATGAAAGCCATTTTCTTACCTTGGAGAATACTTAGAAATGCTTCTGCACTAAAACGAGGTAGATCGCATTTCTCTGGTTTCCATCTCCAATAAAGAAAATCACTATCTTTTCTACCCTGCATGAAACAATTCTTCGTTGTTGGAATAGTTGTGCAGCTGTAGTTGGTGTACAACGGGCCGGCCGGGTCCGGAATCCATTGCCCTTTGAATAAATCGCAGGTTTCGGTTTCTGCACATCAAATTTTGCATTAATTGTAGGAAAAATGGATTGGTTTGAGTAATATTTATGAGAGAGTTGATGGGGATTAATTCTAACCTTTGTTTGGTCGAACGAATGTATTTGTTTGGTTGAAATTGTTAGTGTATTTGATGTTAGTGTGGTTGGAAATGAGGTGAAGAGAGAGGATGGTGGCTGTAGCTATGCATGTTAAGTAGAAGGAGAAGGAAAGTGTATTGGGGATGCGATGGAATATATCTCTGTAGTCTGATGCTGATTTCATGCTCTCTCTCTCTCTCTCTCTCTCTCTCTCTCTGAATTGTCTAGTAGTGTGTATCAATGAATGTTGTGTTTGAGAGAGAGGGATAGAAACATGCTCATAGTTTATAAATATGATGACAGCTTGTTTTCTGGAAGAGGTATATTAGGGAGGTAGGTGATGATCTGTCTAATAACTGGATGATTAAGTTGAGCGCAACCACGTACTCTTTACAGAATTTTGTTTATTGAAAAAGAGAGAGAGTTAATGAAACTGGAGATCTTTGGTACGTTGACCTTTTGGCATACCTTTATTGAAAAAGACCAAGTGTAACAAATGTATTTATATCATTATATGGACGCCCAATCACATGTGTCACACATGTAATTTTAACAATTATTTAATTTTAAAAAAGAAAAGAAAAAAAGAAGCAATATATTGGTTGTCAAAAAAGCAACTTCATGTTGGAGCCAATCATGGATTAGGTGTTGGTTTAACGTGTAATTTTGTCAATTACTTGGTCGAAATTATTGACTGATAATTATTATTTTTATTTTTATTTAATGCATGAACGATCACGTCCGGGTAACGAAAAGATCATGCCATCTATCTTAATCTACAATAGGAAATCAGTTTATTAAAAACAAAATCAAACAGGAAATCATTCATTAGATATATAATAAGTGCCGTGTTAGATGCATCAATACTTTTTTGTGATATAAATGCCGTAAATAGTTAATGTGTCTTTTTCTAGTTATGGTTTTACACCATTTATTATATGTATATATTGTAAGCAAAGTAAATAGTAAAAGTCTTAAATATTGATAAAGAAATGAAATTTTGAAAATAAAATTAAATGCTTTTAAGTTCCTTGAATACATACGAATACCATTGTCCATGTGTACATAAAATTAAATGCTTTTAAGTTTATGCGAAAAATATTAATTACAATTAATAATTATCTTTTGATTGCAATATATCTTTGAGCTCTTTGGAGAAATTAATCTACCCCCCCTCCCCAAAAAAAAAATCAAAAATACTACTTTACTGGTGGAATCTTGTTTTTTCTTTCATTTTATCATCTTTTATTCTTTACTTGTAGTGTTTGTATATATATGGAGTATTTTTTTTGTAATTCTAAGCCCCTACAATAATCTACATGCCTAATACTAATATTATTTCGACGTCATTATTGAGCTTGTAACTTTGTAAATGTAATCTGTCAGATAACACACAAAAATGATCAAATTTGAATTCTTATAAACATTTCTAAAACAGTGTATCTAAGTGTAACTTTATGACCATTTTCATAATTGTAGTGTATAAGTTTCAATATGAGTACCTTTAATACACTTTCTAAATAAACGGTTTATAACAAATTCAAAAGTACCTATTGATTAAGGATGTATATTTGACCACTTGTTGATGTTTGTTTATGATGTTGTAATTTTCCCTCAAACTCTCTTCATGTTGCTTTTTTTTTTCTCTCCCTTTTTTTGCTCGCGAAGAGACATAAAAAATGCAATTAGCTTATCGTATATAGTGTGTATCATAGATAGGTATATCAGTTTAACCTGAGATTTGTGGGCTGACTCAAATAGCTTACTAAAGTTAGAGGATTAAAATTGAAAATTTATAGCCTCATAAAATTCTGGCCCAATTAACTTACAATTCAAATAGGATTAATTTGAAACATGATGGATTAGTCCAATTGACATAGTTAATCATAGAGTTGGGTCTCTTTGAGGGACATTTGATTCTCTTTTCGAGAAATAATATACAATTTTTCTTCTAGATATAAGTGATAGCTTTCTTACATGGACGAATAGTATAAGAATCAATAAAAGAATATTATTTAGGCGATGGGCCCAAAACTGAACTTCTATTATTGGATTTCAGACGAAAATTATAAAATTTTCCTAAAATATCTAACATCAAAATGGCTTTTTATTTGAAATTGTGGATAGAAAAAATTGCTTGTGTTTTTACCATTTTTGTCGTCGTATGGTTTGATGTTGCTTTCAAGTTGCCAGTGGGGGATCCAGACAAAAAAGATAAAGGGTGCGGACAGGGGTGGGGGGGCGGGGATAGTGGGGGGTGGGGGTAAACTGTTTTCAAGCTTTAGAAGACGAAGAAGAATTAAAATGAATGCACTCCCATCATTA
>JAYDZE010558999.1:0-12826 GCA_034509125.1 Monilaria moniliformis | reverse complement strand
GCCGAGCTGCAAGCCTGAGTTCGGTCTTCCTTTAGGCTGTGCTGAGGTGGGTCTTGGGCCGGTCTTGTAATGGGCCGGTCTTGTATTGGGCCGAAGGCCCATATCCTACCATATAACATATATATATAATTGTGAAATGTTAATGTTTCCACTGTCATGAACAACAGAAGCATATTCAACTTTCAGTGGAACAACTAATTAAGGTTTCCGCCGCTAGTAATGGCAAAACAAGAAGAACACAATAGACAGGATCTTGACAGCATTTACTCAACTTACATGATATGGCCATCTTTCTCTTCAGCATATCAGCACCTTCCAACGACTTTTGCACAAAACCCTATTTTTTCATTTTCTCCAGTCATTTTTTTAATATTGTTAATTCAAGATTCTCTTTTTCTCTTCTGCCGCTGATAGCTAGGGTTCAAGAATCTAAGTTTTGCCATTTTCTTTGCACATCCAGAGAGAGCTCTTCGAGGATAAGACACAGCGAAGAGAGAGAGAGAGCTAATTTAATTACTTTGATGAAATGGATAGTTGAATACTTGGCGGTGTTATATGCAACACATGTCAGTTTATTGCAATTTACGGGGTGACACGCGGAATCTCCTTAACACGCCAAGATAGCAGCTCTCCAAAAAGAGTGTGATTGATGAGTGTTTGATCACAAAAGAGTGTGATTGATGAGTGTATGATCAAAAGTTAATATATGCATTAAATTTATGCTTTCAATATATGCATTACATCTATGTATTTTATTGTACCAAACACTTTCTGATATACTTAAAAAAATGGATATTAATGCAACTAAAGTTTAATACATGCATTTAACATATACAACAAGATAATGCAAGGCCACACATAATGAATGATGAACCAAACTTCAGGGCTGCTGTAAATCAATATGGTTTCAATATGGAACTTGTGCATCAATCCTAAAATTCTTCTGGCACTATTGTCAATGATTTAGGAAGGTTTAGAGCAATACAATCACTACAGATTGCATGCAAAACACTTGATGATTTAGTTAGTGCAGTGCAGAAATCATTTCAGGATCTATGTTCTATAAACCTAGACAATATATTCCTATTACTACAAAGATGCATGCTTGAGATAATGAAGGTTATAAAGAATAGTACAACTACAAAATTCCACATATAAGAAAAGTGGCTTTAAGAATAACAGCACACCTCCCACAGAATATAGAAGTCTCAATGAAGTTAGTCATTGGCTGCATTTCATATTTGAAATAAATGGGCTACGGTGATAAAATCCTTCGTGCCTCCGCCGAAATGATTAATTAGAAAAAACTTTTATTATCTAAATTATGTTTTCTGAACTTTTGGTTGAAAATATATGATAATAGGAGTACGAAATATATGAAAAATAAAATTCTCCTAAAAAAAGGTCAAATGCTCAAATGAGGAAAAGTAGAGGATAGAAGGTAAGTAAAAAAGAGAAACATATGGAGTTATTCAAGCACGACAATATAAAATCTCTCTCTCTCTCTCTCTCTCTCTCTCTCACTTATCTCTTATTTTAATATTGGATGGGATAGCATCCCTTTTATCTCATTTAAAGTTCGAGCAATGCTTAGTGGTCCAAGAAATGTTCCCCAGATTTCGATATCAAATAATAATTTATTTCCATGGATTTTGGATATCAAAGTGACAATTTATTCTCGTGCTTGGATGGAATAATCGTGCTGTAGCATTATTGTTCAGTAAGCGGTGACCATTTGTTTCTTTAACAAGAAAAATGATTAGTAATCAAACCATATGTTTGTTAAACATGTTCCATTTTAATAACATGAAATAGGTTGTATCATGTATGCATAAACACATTACACAGTTACGATTGTGAATTGTATTTTATTAAATATTCAAATAGCAAAAACAATACAATGATATAATCACCCCAATTAGGGTTGAGGTTAGTCATTAATAAATGATCTTCTATGCAAAATTCCATTTTAGCAAATTCCCAAATATTTTATGTTTAGTAATTATTTTCAAGCAGTTTACTTTTCTTTCAGTTTTTAAATGCATTTTTTCACGATGAAAGATTTGCCGAGTACACCACCACACATGTACGCCGTGCAGTTGGCCAACCGATACACGCCACGTGGAAAGGCAGACCAATAGTTTGTTTGTGGTTGTGGCGGCGGCGAAGAGTGTAAGGCCCACGTGGGTCATTAATGCTTTTCTGTTGCGCGGAAAGCGCGTCAAGAATAATTTTGTGATTTTCATAATTTTTGGAAATTAAACTATTTTAACTGAATTTTTATTTTACTTAATCACTCTCCACGTTATTAAAGAAGAGATAACTATTAATCTTTCCTTAATATAAAAATCCTCATTCACATAGTGATTTTTTTTTTGAATTTGTGGAAATAATTTAGTGGGAAAAATGCAAAAGAAAATAAAAAAAGTTAGTAGTCGCTAGTTCTTAATCTCTAAAACTATATGACTTAATTTTATATCTCGTAAGTATTTAATTCAATTGTTTAGATAATAATATGTAAATTAAACTTATAATATGAATAATATATCATAATCTATATTTTTATTATATTATGTTATTATGAATAACATACCATATTCTATATTTTTACTATATGGCGTTTAATGGATTATTCATTATTACTATATTATGTTATTATGTAATTCCAATTTCAAAAAGGAAAATACTTAATCTTTTCTTATATATTATTTCCATATATTAAAATAAATTATTATATTATTAATGTATTGATGATTTATACCTAATGATCATTTGGTTTAGAAAAAATTTGATGGAAAATTGAGAGAGGAATTAATAGTATTGGCAATTCCAGTTTAAAAAAATGCTTAATCATTCCTTAATAAAAAATATATTATATACCATAAATTAAAAATAATTAATTTCACAATCCATTTATGTTTTATACCCGATCGTGATATCTTTTCAAAATTCTAACAAAAAGATCGAAATAAGATAAGAAAAAAAGTCAAAATCAATCTATAAACTTATTAAATATATTTTGATTTTAAAAACATAGAGTATTATACTATATTATAGGAACATTGTAGGACTAATTTCACGATCCAAAGTTTATAATGTGTTAAATAATAACATAATAGATGTCATCCGGCGACGGGAGCTCGTGGAACTCAATCCTCAACTGTAGATCTAGTGCATAAATTGATAAAAGTATAGGAAAATTTATATTAAAAAATCAAATTATATAATACATTGCTATATTTTTTAGATTTGTTGTCTTATTACTATATTAACTAATATAATACGGACCACTCAGCAAAGGAAGTCCATAACACTTGGCCCTCAAGTGTATACTAGTGTATAAATTGATAAGATTATAAAAAAAATGATATTCAAAAAATTCAATTATATAATACTACATCACTATAATTTCAAAATTCGTCAACTTGATAATATACTCATACATAACAAAACACGAGTCAGCTGGCTATGGGATCATGTGCCGACCTTCAATTGTATGTCTATTGCATAAATTGATAAGATTGTTAAAAAATTGATATTGAAGAAAATCAAATTATATAATACACCGCTATAATGTTGAAATTTGTCAATTTATTACTACATTATAACATAATATGGGTCACCCGATAGGTGGAGTCCGTATATGGCACACGACCCTCAAGTGTACCTCTAGTGCGTAAATTGACAAGGTTACAGAAAGTTGATTTAAAAAACGAATTACATAACATCACTACAATTTCAAAATTTATTAACTTATTACTATATTATAAAATTATTTCATGATTATTTTAGTTATCATAGTCAATAGTGCGTTAAATAATAATATAATAGGGTAACCCGGTGTCCGTGACACCTGTCATTGGACTCTCATCTATCAAGGATATGTCTACTATATATATATTATAATTTCAAATTAACACTTTAAATACAAATTATGATATCTTATTCATATCAAAAGTTTGAATTATATATACTCTAAAAGAAATTGAATCATTACTTGTGATATAAACTAAAAATGTAATATTATTGATTCAAAAAAATGCATAAAATTTAGTAAAGAGTTGATCAATATTACTATATGAAAGGATATAAACCCATATTCGATTTGTTTAGTTCTAAAATATTCATCTTCTTTAGAATTTTTTAAATGTATCTTTACTGTGATGGAAATAATTAAAGAGCTAGCACTGAATAAAACAAAAACGATAATACATATAAAAGAAAAAAAATGGGTAAATAAAAGATTATCTATTTTTAAATATAGAATTATCTATTTCTACAATTTATAAAAATTTTATAACAAAAAAGTTATGCATGTTTGTATTATTGTGACAATCTAAAAGAAAAAAAGAAAAAAATATATTCATTCAAGATTTTGATTCAAAAATATTAATGAATCACGATAGTGGGTGTTTATAAGGATCAATTCAATATTATGATTCCTAAAATAATATGTAGGAGGGGCAATTTAGCCATAAAATTATATAAATCGATTAAGAGTTCAAATTAAATATTCTCTAAAAAATCTAATCAAATAAATTTGACCAATAATGCTAGGATTTCTTATTCTTATTTAGTATTGATGTATTGAACTATGTTTTGTAGGATGAAATAAATATAAGAAAGAGGTTTACAAAAATAAAACAAAAAGGGTCAATGCAGGAAAAAAAAGGTCAGGAAAAATAAATTAATTAGTCTATTTTTAAAATTTTAAACAATTATAATAAAAATTTATGAATATCTTATTATTGTGAGAAATATAAATATATATATCTTCTCAAAAGTTAGGCACGGTTATTGCTTCCAAAATGTAGATGCAAATATGTTAATGAATAATTATAGTGATATATTTTTAGGATCAAATTCATAATATGTTTCCTAAAATAATATGTAGTAGGATCTAACTAGTCATAAAATAATATAATTAATTCTAAAAACATTAATATAGTTTAGTTTGAAATTCACGAGTATTATATATATATATGTATATATATATATATCATTTATATAAATTTATATTTTCTCTTTTATAAATATGCTCTTGATAAGTAGTTTTGTTAATTTACTTTTGGTTAGAATTAATATTGTTTGAGAACGAGAGACAGATGAAAGCAAATTTATAGCAGATAATTTTCCATTAAATAATACCTACATTAGTAACATCCCCAAATCCTATTATGATAGATATGCCAGAATGATCCATTCTCTTTAGTAGAAAATTGGGAAATCATATATATATATATATAGGGGCGCATTAGAGTCAAACCACCTCCTATATCCGAATTAAGATTGATTTTGATATGTTCGATCTCGTAATCTATGGCCCAAATTCAATAAAAATGCGCTTCAGTATAATTTATTTGAATATGTATCGCAAGAGTATTTTGGGAAATGGAAAAATATGTCCAAATATATTTATCTATCCTACATGGCACGATTATCTTTGTTCAGTATATAGCATCCGAAAAATCAATATGTAGACTCCAAAAAATCATTATATAGCTTAATCTGATTCAATATAAGATACCAACGTTAAAATATAAATGTAAATACATAGTTAAACAAATAAATCAGCATAGCTTCACCAAACAATCATCATAGTCATAAAATATAATTAATATAATTTTAAACAATAATTAGCATAGTTAAACATGTAAATCACATATGCTTTACCAAGTAATCAGCATAGCATTACAATGTAATCATTATAGTCATAAAATATAATCAATATAACTTTAAATAACAATCAAAATAGCTAAACAAGTAAATCAACATAGCATTACAATATAATCATTATAGTCATAAAATATAATTAATATAAATTTAAACAACGATCAACATAGATAACCAAGTAAATCAGCATAGCTTTACTAAGCAATTAGCATAGCTTTACAGTATAATCATTATAGTCATAAAATATAATTAATATAACTTTAAACAACAATCATCATAGTTAAATAAGTAAATCAACATAACTTTACCAAACAATCAGTATATCTTTACCAGACAATCATTATAGTGTTACAGGATATGTTGATAGTTATAACGATCATGAATTTTTTTTCATGTGAACAGATGCAATTAATATTTCGTTAGAATCCTTACAAAATTATATTTAGTTTGATATATGTAGTGTGAAAAAATAATTTAAATTGAGAGAATTATGTGGAATTAAAAGTTTTTAGATATTTTAGCAGAAAATATTTATGAAAATCCCATAATTTAGCGGAAAATTAAGGAATTGTCATAACTGAAACATATTGAATGACAATAATTAGGTAATATCTGCGTTGACATGTGGCTTAATCTCATCCGTTATATGATTACATCTTACGGTCCATAATTGGTCTCGCTTCGAATATAAGAAATGGTTCTAATTTGAACACAAACCTATACATATATATATAACTTTTCATATGATTTGTGCTTCTAATATTTTTTTTTCAAATATAATCGAAAAATTTCAATACAATCCTTCATTTCTCATCTTTATTCTGATTTATTATATAATAATATCATATGTGATCAATGATAATATCGTAATAAAAAAATTAGAGAACATGAAATTAAAAAAAGAAATGATATGCAACTATAATGCAACAAAATTTTCACATTTATTTTATAAATTTGGAATGAAAAATAAATATAAATTATTATCCCATCGTATGAGCAAATTAACAAATCTGTTATAATATAAGCATAATTATGAAAAAAGTACATATTGACATGACCTGAAGATATGTTGTTGATATTTGATTTTTGTGAATCAATCTTAAAAGAAGAAAAAAAAATTGTGAATGGAAAAGGAAAAAGGAAAAGAAAGAAAAGGAAAAGGGGGCGGGCCGTTATTGAATTCCAGTTTTAGTCCAATCCAAGCTTCTGCCAATTGAAAAAGATATATTGCAACTGCTTTATCCATAGAAATCAATTCCCATAAATACAGAGTTTATCCAATTACCTCGATCTTTGAACAAAATTCCCCATCTTTAACATTATCACAGTTATCAATCCCAGTTCGAATTCTCGGAAATTTTGTGAAAAATGATGGGGCCTCAACAACAAAATCACCAACAAGATCACCATACGAGGGTTTTCTACGAGCTTTCAGCTCTTGTTTTGAATATTATAAGGTCGCCGCCGACGTCGATCGATCAGTCTCCGGCGGCCCAGCGGCGGAGGTGGGATGGGCTGTCGTTTCAGAACATGACGCCGGCAGGATTCGCGTCCCTGCTCCTCGGGATCTCGCTCTCGCTGATGCTATGTGGATCGGTGACGTTTTTCCTTGGTTTTATGTTGATGCCTTGGGTTCTTGGATTGGTTGTATTCTTGTATTTTGTGGGGATTGTTTCCAGCATTTCAATGATTGGGAGAGCCATTTTCTGTCATAATCCCGCGCCTCCCTCGCCCACCAAGGATATTCCTTGTAAGAAAATTTTCTATCAATTTCTAAGGATTTGATGACATCCCCTTTTCAGATGTTCTAATTTTTGTCTGCTATTTTTGTCTGTTAGGAGTTGGAAATTGGCAATTTTGCGTCTTTTAAACTTGCTTCTTTCTGGTTATGATATGATTTTGCCTTGTGACCATGACTAAGTTGACTGTTCAATTTACTGTTATTGTATGGTAATTATCTCTCACTGAGATCCTATTGGCTATTTCTTTCTTTGAATTTTGTGACCCAAGTTTCCATACTGATCAAAATCTTAGTACTAATCCTCATAGAGCACAGTTGAAACCTTATGACTTGCTTTCTTTACGAACTAGCAAGATTGTAGATTTGCCCAGTCATGTATTTCATCTTCTTAGGTTTCAATGTTTTAAACAAGGCAATTCTAGTTTATTGATCCAAACCATAGAGTTCCTACTACCTTTCTTTTTAGGATTAGGAATACCTTTAACTATGCTGGGAATTGTCGTTATTATCTCTCTGTTTTCGGGTTCGTGTGATTAAAAGCATCATACGAAATTAAGTTGGACAATGACTAAACATAAGCCTACCTTTGATTGAGATTTGAGATACAGCTTCGATCAATCTGCTCGGATCTTGGAACCAATGTTCTGGGACTGATACCATTGTTGGTAAAACCAACTGTGATTCTTAGGACTGATAATTGATAAATGATAAATAATCCATAATTCATAATTCATCTCTTGTTAGTTTTGGGCGCGAGGTAGTATTCTTCTCCTCAAGCAGGGATTATTTTGTTAAAGAAGTTGCTTAATTCTCCACAGTGTTGAGCTTTAGATCTTTGAGGGGCGATACATACATTCACGTTTCTTTGATTACTTCGCTTGTGGTGTCTTAGGTATTAGTCTGAATGAAGGGTGGTCTCGGTTGGTGTGCTTGTGTGTTTAGATATGCTAAAATCTTCATGTTCATTTTTTGAGGATCTTGTTTTTACTCTGTATTGCAGCGTGGAAGCTGTTGTGATAGGTCGCTGGTAACCATGGCGGTGGACTTTGCAGCACTATCGTTGTTTGATGGGTGCTTGCTTGCCCATTGTGGGACTGTGGATACGATACTTTTTGTTGATTTGGAATAGCATCTCTATCAAGTTGAAGGGAAACTCTTTTCATCATTTGAAGATGAAACATTCATTTTAGCTGTTTTTTTCTGGTTAGGTGGAAACAGCACTATCTATTTATTTCGCCATATGTTTTATTTCTTGAGAGGGATTTGATTTTTGAGCTTGTTATGTGTATATTATTATAGACTGTATAATGAATTCTTCTCTCTTATAAATGGATTCTGCTTTCTGCTCATATTGGACTTCCCTGGAGATGATCTAACTGTCTAATTCACAATTGCTTGGTTTCAGGCTTTATTACAATGTATCCTTACTTTCTTTTCTTTTTTTTTTAATTTTCACTTTGTCTGTGTTATTTTGTAATATGTTATTGCTTGACCTTTTTTTTTTGTTTACTTGTCACAGATTAAGAAACAGAAGTTTATATGGTAAAAAATATTAAACTTATAGTCTTCCATATTATGTGTGAGTGATGAATCAAAGTTATCAAGAGTTTGAGTAGAATTGAAGTTTGAAAACATGATATGATGTTAGGGTAATGTTCAATATGTTTATCACTTTCATGAGAGTTTTGGACTAATTTCTGAGATGTGATTTCCAGTAAAAGCTATAACACGCCACATCTAAAATTTTAATTACTACCTTTCACTAATTTATTCGTTGATTTGAAGTTATAGAGAAAATGAACAAATCGAGCTTTAATTTTTATATAATTAAAATTAATAAGGTCAATAATAATTTTTGAAAGATTATAATCAAAATAAATATATATAGACTAAACCATAATGGTGTTCGTGAATAGTGCTGAAATAAAGTATATAGCATAACACATCTCTTAATATACTTAACCATCAATAGTTATTATAACTTACGAAAATAGTGTGGCATAGTTTAGGAAAATACTTTGGTATTTTAATGCATATAGATATATCTTATTTATTTGATTCAAGATAACATTGCAAGCCGTAAAATTGTTTATTAGTGACACAATTTTAGTGACATTAAAAGATGTTTCACTAAATTTATTACTATATCTTTATGTTTAATAAAATTTAGCTATCCTCATACATCTACCTATATATTTTTGTTACACATAATATTGCAAATAAATTTTGTTATATTTAGAAACATAACACATTTTATGACAATTATTCATGTAACTAAATTTGTTACATCTAAAGCTATAGAAAAACATTATTATCATAGATGTGTCACAGTATATTTTCACTCTCTCACACACACACAAATGCCTGCATGCACACATACACACACAAATTTTATTATATTACTAATTATTAGCATGAAATTATTTTTTTCAATAACTAACTATAAAAAAGAATTAAATTTTTTTATATGTCACAAGTTAGCTACACCCTCAAATGACATTAAATTTTGTGATATGTTTTTATTTTTACGACACACATAATAGCTATTCAAATATTATGTCACTGAAGAAATATTTTGTTTTAATGAACAAATCAAGTAAAATACTCATAGATCAAAACTCAGTCAAAATTTACACCTCTGTCCCCAAATGAGGATGATTTCCCGCTAAACATTATATTGAATTTGATTTTCCATAACATTTGATCTGTTAGAGAAACAATTTGTTTTTTTTTTTTTTCAGACGAAAGAAACATAGTATCAATTATGAAAATAACAAAAACCACATAACGTCGACAGCAGGGTTCGAACCTGCGCGGGCGAAGCCCAACAGATTTCAAGTCTGTCTCCTTAACCACTCGGACATATCGACATGATTAATCATTATTCAACCTCTTTATACTTTGCTTATTATTTGGTAGTATTTTTTTACCAACAAATTGAGAACATCTGCGTAAGTTCTTCGTAAAGATCAACTAGACTTTTTTACTTTTAAGAATATTAAATATTAAATTCTAATTGATAATTTTACTATTAAAAGGGGTGGTTTTGGAGTCCAAGTAAATAAAAGTTAAATTTCTAGAGCACCCGCTATAAGGGCTTGCGAAAGTTCAAAAATCCGAAAATTATGTATTACTATAGTGGGGGAATTGTTTTGGGTAGTGAAAAAAGAAGGGGCAGAGAATTCGCTAAGTCTGAAAAGTGGTGGGGCTCGTGTAACAGACGGGCGATGCGCCTCTCAACACGCAAAGTGCGCGTGCCCGCTAGGCGATGCGCGCGCCGCAATTTCCATTTCATTTATTTATTTATTTTTTGTTATTTATTTATTGTTTATTTTTTTGAATTTTTTTTTTTTTTGTATGTTTTCGACCATTGAAAAATTCAGTGGCAAAGGATGTTGTTTTTAGAAAGAATTTAATTTCCAAACGGCTACATTTCCAATTTCCTCTATAAATGCACATTCAAACTCATTTTCAATTCGTCACCTCTAATTCTCACATCTTTATTTTATCAGTCTCAAGAATCTTGTTTTATTAATATGAGTGGCTTTTCAAATTGGTTTGATCCCCATGGGTCAAATTCAGCTTCACAAAATTCTAGTTTTCTTCGTCAAATTCTGATTCGTCTTCTCAAAACTTCGATGTTTGTCCCAATTATCTAAATTTCTCTTGGCCAAATATGGCTAATCCTCAATAATTTTCAAATTATGCCATGACTCATCTGACGCCGCAATTTGGATTTCACCCGCTAGGTTATCCACCTTACGAATATCCCCTGCAAGAATATCCACCTTACGGATATCCCACGCAAGGATATCCATTGTATGAATACCCCTTGTGAGGGTATCCACAACAAGACGAGAGTGACCATGGGACACCATCTTTTGGAGAATCTGTGCAAGGATTAAAGAATATTAATTTACCTGCGGATCCATTATCCGATGATGACGACGACGACAAACCCACGAGGAAGAAAAGAGCTTATTTATTCAGACGTGGAGTGTGTTGTTCTTACACAATGTTATATCGACATACCGTCGATTCATTTGTGGGAAGTGATCAAAAGGCCGACAAAATGCGGAGAAGAGTCGTAGATGTCTACAACACCAATCGCCCCGCCAACACTGTAAAACGTGATGTGCCTTAGTTGAAGTCCAATTTTTAAAAAATGCAAAGACTCACAAAATATTTTAGTGGATGTTATAACATGATTGAGAACATGTGGCAGAGTGGTGCAAGCAAGTCTGGTATATAGGAGAAGTCACAAACAGAATACAAGGAACACCACGGTAACGGTAAACATGATTAGAAATTTCTTGGAGTATGGAGAATTCTAAAGAAAGTTCCCAATTTTGCAAATGTGGAAGAAAATACTAATGCATTGAAAAGAACAAAAATTTCTAAGGGAAGAGCATATATTTTTTCTTCCAGCGCTGTAGAAGGTGCCACGAATCGCCCAATAGGCCAAAAACCTGCAAAAAGAGATAGTCCAAGGGAAAAGGAAAAATAAATGAGCTCGCTGTTGCATATGAGATGGCCAAGCGATAGGAAGCCAATGTGGTCGGGGTCATACTTGTAAATGAGTATGAAGTAATAATGATAGACACATCAAACATGGCAGGGATTCAAAAGGTTGTGCACCAAATTCCATGCGAGAGGATAATGGAAATATAGAAGACGCAAGGAAAATAGTGATTGTGTTGTGCTTATTTTTATTTTTTATTTTTGTAAATGTCATTTATTTTCGTTTCGTATTTAAATTAGCATGTTGCGTATTTTACTTATGTGTATTTTCATTTCGTATCTAAAATAAATGTTGTGTGTTGTAGCAATTTCAGTTTGATAATTTCACTTGTTTAAATTTTGTTGTTTTTTATTTTCCCCACAATTAAATTAATTTTTAACTATATAATATTATTGTGTATATATGTGTGTGTGGATGTGCTGAACAAGTAGAGTTGTGACAGGCAGGGTCCCCAAAATAGAGTGTTGTGGAGTATTATTATAGTGGGGAATGTTGGAAGTAGTGAAAAATATGATAGTTACTAATGGGTTTGGGATATTATAATAGCTATAAATAACTCATGAGTAAGGTAGTAGTGAGTAAATTGAAATAAAGTTACCTACAACCAAAATTATATATATATATATATATAGGGTGGGTGGAGGTTTGGAAATTATAAGTAGCTAAATTGAGAGGAAATCAATTAAACAACTAATGACTATAAACAACTAATGGCTATTGACATATATAGCGACAGACGCTAGAAAAAATATTGGTGGGAGCTTTCATTAAGTCTATTTCTTACATTCATAATATATATATATATATATATATATATATAGAGAGAGAGAGAGAGAGAGAGAGAGAGGGGTATATTAAGGTGAGAAAACACACTAGATGAATAAAAAAGA
>JAYDZE010558988.1:0-12826 GCA_034509125.1 Monilaria moniliformis | reverse complement strand
ACATTTTACAAATAACTTAATTACGAATTTATATATAAAATTGAAGAAAAAAATTGAAGTAAAAAATGATAAAATGACAAAAATTGAGTTGTGGCTGATTTGGAGCTGAATTTTTGGGGCTGGGATAATGGTGTTGTGGCTGAAAAGTAAAATGCTGACATGGCAGCCGAAAATTGAGTTGTAGCTGGATTTTTTGGGGCTGGGATAAGGATGGCCTAATAATTCATATTTGTGTTTATTAGTATGTACTTTTTTATTTCAACATTAAGCGTAAAAAGTACGTCGGCACATTTCTTATTATTAAAAACTAATTTAAAACAAAAAAATGCAAAGAATCTTAACTACTAGATCAATAGTGTCAACGTATGCTTATTGCTCCTATTTTCATTAGTATTTCTTCATCGACAAATTGTCGCTGATATTCGAGTGTTGCTAAAAATTCCATTAGTAATCTGTCATAGATAGATTGTCGCTGATATTCACAAGATCAACAAATAATTGTTGCCAAAAATTCCATAAAGTAATATGTCATCAATAGATTATTGCTAATATTCGCATGATAAATTTGTAATCGATTCGTCGATTATACCGTCACTAGTTCACAACTATAACAATTGTCGGTATTCCATTGCTAATTGGCGATGAAAATCCTTTCCGTTGGCATTCCATCATTAATTTCAATATTTTTTTGTAGTGGGGTAGGGAGGCATGCTCAGACCTTGTTGTGTTGGCACTAGGGATGAACATTCGTATTTCAGTTCGAATTTTGCCTAATTCAATTCGATTCGAAAATCTAAAATTTTCTGAAAATTAAATCCGAACATAACCGAATTATCCGATAATCCGAACCTAAAAATCCAAAATCCGAACTTTAAAATCCGATCTAAACCGAAAATCCGAAAATCTAAAATCTGAAAATTATAAAATAAATTTTCTAAATTAATACCAATAAGATTGGTAATATAACAAATATCATGTTTCAATATTCGTATAATAAGAGTGTACATTTGAGGATCTTAATTAGCATATATGATATATATATATTAGATTACTAAAAATATATTTTGGATTTCAGATTTCAGATTTATTCAGTTTTTTTATATATTTAATCAGAAAATTCAAAATTTGCCCAAAATGTAATCCGAAACCGAACCGAAAATCCAAAAAATCCAAACCAAATTTAAAATTTCGGTTTGATTTGATTCGGATATGAAATTCGGATTTCGAATATTTTGCTCACCCCTAATTGACACGAATAATGACACCTATCTAAACCAATTCTACATTTAGTTGATAGTGGAGAACTTCAGCTCGACTCTTATTCCACGAATCAATCAAAACCATTACAAAGTTAGGGGGAATAAATCTAGACCATAATTATTAAAGGTAGCTGAATCTTATGTATTAAGACCTACATTAAGAGCTCGTCACGGTTTTCTTTTTCTCTTCCTCATCAAGAAGTTTCAACCATTTCAATCCAAGATCACATCCTGCATTAGCAGCGATTTCAAATTGATCTCTTGCCATCTCAACTGGATTATACTCATCGGCTCCAGAATCGTTCCTCAGTTTTCTGTTTGGGGATGCTTTCTTCAGATTGAATTTGGTTACTGATTCAGGAAGTCGAACACCTAAAGAATTTGTCACCAAAATGTTTACTAACAAGCAATAAACAAAACGGAAAGATCTTCATGAATATACCACAGCACAACCAAAAGTTAAAGACGTCAACTTCAATGAGCTTTAAAACTCACAAGGCAGCGAAATTCAAATCCTTTATTGACAATTTTTATGACAGGACCAGGTGCAGAAATATTTATTATCCATCAATCGAAATATCAACCCAACACTATCTGATTGCTGAAAATTCTGAAATTCTTGATTTACAAGCGAAAGAGCAAACCTGCAAGGAGAAGAGATCCATAGGCTATGGCAGCAGCAGCATGACCCTAAATAAATCAAGGCGAGAAAGTTATGTTGTTATTTGATGCATAACAGTTTTGCAGGAGATAAATAATCAAACCCCTTGGGTCCAAAGACATCTAACTTATATCTTATAGCATGAACGATTTTAACTAAGCCACTCGAAATCATTTCAGAAACTTCCACAGGAGGCAACACACTAAAGCTGCTTAGACAGATTAGAAAGATCATTGTTTGAGAATAAATAACAGATATATCTAACAAGCGTAGTTGAACTACCTTTTCAGATGCTCTATGGAAACACCAAACGGCGGAGGAAATGTCCTGGTTCACACAATCGCCAGTCAAGTATACAGCTCCTAAGAGATAGAGGGCACCAGGATGCAACTAGAATATCACAAGTTCTAGTAAGGTTTCAAACACTATATGTAACAAGAATCGAGAAGTGCATTGGAAACAGTATCACAAAATATACCTGGTCAACTGCCTTCTCCAAATAATAGAAAGCTTGCTGTACCGATTGTGCATAAGGGTTCTGCCAAAATATTGCAACAACGACACTATCAAGATTCAGAAGACTGACTCTATTCTTTGGAATAACATAAGGAAAAGGAACAAATGTATGCAATAGTTTGGCATGAAATTACAATTCCGATTATATTTAACAGACACATGTACAACTCCTCCTAAGGAGATGTTTTTTTTTTCAGTAGAATTAAGATATGAGTTACTATAGTAAAGAAAGACTTCCATCTCATCTACATTTGTCTCGCACCTGTTTGTGTCTGAAATAATCATGTGTGTTTGTTTTTGGGTGGGGGATATTTTGACTCAGTTTTGTCCCGAATTAAGGTCCTGGAAAGTTGACTCAGGACTCGGGTTGCTCTGCCCCATGACATATTATCTTTGAAATCTTTCAGCAGACACTTCAACCATTCAAGCTTAATTTTGAGTACCTTTCTGTGATTTATGGTTCAACAAATTGAAGCTATAGCTGCTCTAGAAAATTCAAGATGAAGGCAACAAGAAAATGATTAGAAAAGAATCCACCAAATGAATTGATCTCTGAACATACTTAGCAACTGAAACTCAGCCACTGAATCTTGTAGCAAATTATAGTCAAGACGCCAGAAATTGCATCACAAGCACTCAAGAGTTTGAATAAATGTTAGGTATGGAAGGTCAGCCAGGTCACATCCATTAGGATGGTAAAAAGCTATAGGCGATGCATCAGAATACTTAGTGTAATATGGGTAAGAATTAAGAACTACATAGGTTAGTTCAAGTTTATCCATGTTGATTTATGAAAAGAAGGTTCCTATGAGATGCATTGCATACTCATGGTTCAAAAAGCAAGTAAGCAACTAAGAAGAGATAGCTTGTACTTGGTGCAAAAGCATGATTTCTAACTATAATACTCCTGAATATACTTAAGTTTTGGGTCAAATTCATCTTTAGTTCGTTACTTTTATCATGGACCGATTTCTGCTATTTGTCTTAAATGCCTAACAACAAATATTTTCCAATAAAACAAACCTATTTGTAACATTTTGTTGGTTAAATATTTTAGCCCTGTAATGGTAAGAATTGTAGGAAAATTGTGCTAACTTTATGAAAGCTGACCCAAAAATGTTGCAAAGTTCACACTTACTCTCATTTACTGTATGTCTAGTACATGCAAAAGACGTAACTTTTACATCTAGAAAAACATGCAGCACATATATCATCTTCATTCATAAAGAGATGGCATTTGAAGGTAGAATCAAGTTTGAATCCATTGAGATATTTGGACTCTAGACCAAAACCTCTTCCGTGTGGTTCGAACTTACATAAAGTGACCCCAGAAACAAGCTCAAATAATCTAAGATTGAACAATGGCAAGAGATCTGAGTTTTTGTATATTTTTTTCAAAAAACATTGAAGCATTGATTGTGGATCAAAGCTCTTTGATTTTTATTGAACATTGGACTGAAGTGAGCCAGAAACAAGTACATAACATCAGAGTGATTCAACCAAGGCAAGAGGTCACTTTCTCGTATAAGTTTGTGGAACTTTCATCTTTTGTTTAAATTTCTGAATTTCTTAATTATAAACAGTAATTGAGATAACTAGTCCGAGTTAATGGTTTATGAAGAAATCTAACCTCAGCTCTTAGGCGGCAGCCAAGATCATATTGTGCATCGGGATTGCCCATCTCAGCAGCTTCCACTAGCAATGCAGCCCCTCTGATATTAAAAGCAAGTGTAAAGAAATGTAGCAAGCTCACATGACATATTTTACAAAAATCTAATAGTGTAATACCATGGCTAAAGCACAATTAAAGTCAAAACAACCATAAACCATTCAAGTAGATGAGAATGGAGTGAACTTGATGAGAATTGAGTGAAGTGACCAAAAAAAGGAAAATAAGGTCATAACTTATGGGGAAAAAGTAGTTTAAATGTAGGGAGAAGCAGACTAGAGTTTTTTGAGACACAGCTGATTAAGCAATATCAAATTCCTTAAATGCAGGACCTCCCACAGAGATAGTTGCAAAAGAAATGGTTGTGTCTTACACAGCTTTATTTGCACCAGGGCAGAACTGGTATTTGAGATGCATTTTAGATAGCCAATATCTAGCATGAGTGCTCGAGTTGTCAGCTTCAAGAGCCAATTCAAAATTTTGCTTTGCTGCCTGACAACAAGAACAAAAAAAAAAGGGTTTAGCTAATGGAAGATTTAATTTGACATATAAATGAAACATGTGATCAATTGAGCGCATTATAACTATAGAATAGCTTTAGAGAAGGACAGAGAAACCAAAAGGACAATGTTCACCAGTCTAAACCATCTAAAATCTGGAAAATGATATTGTTATATAAAGACTTAAACTGCACAAAATAGGATCACAAACATGACTGAAGATACTATTTCAGGGATCTATTAAATGTAGTTGTAGTCAATCTTAGATACATCAACATAAGCAAGTTTACAAAATTAAATTCATAGATACATCAGCACAAGCAAATTCACAATATTAAAAGCTTATAAGCATGTCAGGTTTCTTTAAAAAAGAAAATGTCCATTCATGCATGAAATGAAGTAGGATAATTTTAGGATAAAAAAAACACTGGTCAAACATATATCTATTATTGAGGAAGTGGAACTTACAAAATCCCCAAAATACATATCAGTCAATTTGATCAAGTAGCTAGTGGATACTGACTAAGAATTCTTGACACAGGAATACATGATGAGGTGAAGGAATCCAGAGTAATTAAGAAGAACATAGGAATACTCATGCAGAGTCTGGAACAACTTGATAAATGCATCTCCACACACTAAATTAATGTACATGATACATTCTTAAATAGTAATACCACAACCAGAAGGACCACCGTGATATAATATTAGTACCATAAACAGACATTTATCCACACATTTACACCATACTATGACATTAACCTAACTTAAGGTGAGCAATGAGCTTGAAAGCACATCCATAGCCCCGTTTTCCTTCTACAAATGTTTAACAAATGCAACGCAAATAACACGCTGTTAAACAAGATGAGATTACCGATTTTGATCGTGTTATTTTCATTCAAGCATGAAAATTACCCTAAGCAAAGGGATGAGACGCTGATCATTACGCTCACAATAGTCGATAACTCTGTCAACTTCCTGCAAAGCACTATATCCTTTGGCTATGAGCTCCATTGCCTTCTTAGACCTACTATGCATTCCTCTCTGCAAAAGAAATCAAAGAGAAGCATGGTCAATATGCAATAAATAAACCAAGAAAATAATCAAATTTCATAGAATCATATTATGATAAAGAACTCACCCACAAACTGAATTGGGGAGAAACAGTAACTGCAGACAGTTGCCTATAAGCAGGCTTCCAACGGAATGCTTTGAACATTTTTCACCTATTGCAAAACCAGGTATCAGCAATTCACATACGAAAACCTTTCTCACCTATTGCAAAACCAAGTATGACCAACTAACATAGAAAGACACGTCTGATTAGTCATATGAAAATGGACTCTTCTGACATTAGGTAAATAGGAAACCAAAGAAAATTTATCGAGAGAAGACATATGAGTTATGCATTTCATATTACTTCTGTTTTTTAGTTTAGTATCTTTTCTGAAATATATCAATTGATAATTTTATAAATATTTTATCGGCATTTTAAAAACAAAACTGAGTGTTCATATTATGGAAGGATCATATAATCTAGGCTGGACGAAATTACTGCTGGGCCTTCTACAGTTATCCCGGGTCTCTAACTAATTTAATTTTGTAGACATTAAATTAGAATACAGAATTACAATTTTCCTTTTGTAACCAAGAGAATGGAAAACAGATTTAAATTCTAAGCATAGCGTTTAAATGAGAATCAGATAGTCCATCCACCGAAGCATTTTGAGAAAGAAAAAAATGAAGCAGACAACTGCCAAAACTGAAAACCAAAATGGAAATTGTATAAAATCAGACACATGTTCACATATATACGAATAATCAGTTAATAAAATAAGTGCACATAAAAGATAGATTAGAGAAATACAGTTTCAAGACTTCTTGCAGTAATAGGGCTGGACGGCGGCGGCGTGGAGGAGACACGGCTGAGACGGCGGTGAGCGTGAGAGTTTCTGAATTGGGGTTTTCCAAGTCAAAAGTCAACTTAGTGGCGCGTAACAGAGTATGCCGTGCAAGAAATCGAGGGGTATTTAAGTCATTCACTAATATTACGGTCATACTAAACGAAGAAAGAAGCAAACAAAAACAAATCCGCATTCCCGGGTTGCCATTATTCTTGTTGTTTTTGGTAGAAATCGAGGATCTTTTTTTTGGAAAGTATATTAGAATCCTTTTTCATCGTCGAGTTCTGCTTGCTCAGTCCACCGCCGTTGTTCGAATTGCGATTCTTCTTCATCAATGGGGGCGGCAGAGAAGATTTGGAACGCGACGGAAGTGGCGGAGACGCATAGCTCCGAGATTCCATCGTCCTCTCGCACCATCGATCACTCCCTCTCTCTACCGGCAATGAAGCCCCGCATCGTGTTAGTATTTTTGCATTTCTGTTGATCACCGCGAACGTTTTCCTTTGTTGCATCCGATTTGGAATGAGCTGAATTGCCTGTTTCCTGTTTCCTGCTCAACGCGGAGGTTTTGGTGTATGTTGTAGCTGTATGAACGCCGTATGCGGCATTAAGTTCATGTGTTTGTAGCTCAAGTTTGAGAAATATTGTTGCTTTGTTCGTATTGTTGAAGGATTGCGTGATTCGGTTGCAGAGAGGTGCTAGTTAATGATTAAATTTATATGCATGTTATGTTTCCTCCTTTGATTATGCGTAACTTCGTCTAGCTGTTCTTAGTCAATGGACAAAGGATGTTAACGTTTCAAAAGGGGTAATGTAGTGAATCTCCAAGATTACCGGGTAGATTGACTTTTGAGTATGTGGAATAGAAGAGAAAGATCTGTGGTTGGTTAAACAAAAAATTACTTATTTTAAGCTTACATTTTGTGAATGGTCTATTTAGTTGTCTTATTTTAAGTATGAGATGGTTGTTTATGGATGAGAACAAACATGATAATACTTATCACTATAAATGTTGAACTAAGACGTGGTGTGTTTGTAAGAAAATAATATTGTAATTTTGGAAATTTAAGGTATGTTGGTGACATGTGTTGGTAGTCTATCACTAATGGTTAGCTATACGGGTCCAAAGATAGAGTTTGGAGAAAGATGTTGGTGAGTCCTCAAGAAAAAGAAACTGTAGGAATTTGAGGTGAATACAACCTACCTTGTTAGTTCAGTCTTCTCTCCATCTCCTATTCACAGGCTGGAGTTTTCTGCATGTGTTATTCTTCTAAATCACAAGGCTTTCAATGCTTGTAGCTAAGTTAAAGACTTAGAAGGATCCTCTATTCGAAAACTGTGTTTTGTCTCCTTCCAAGTGTTGGATTGCTTCCCTTCCAACTCCCCACTAATTGTCACCAGAAAAATAATAGATACTATAAAATACACACGCAGCAATACAACGACTAACAGAAGTTACTGTCTGACTTAATATGAACAATCTTAAATTGCCATGGATCATTGCTTGGGATATTTCATGGGCATATGGGAATGTGTTTTGTGGCCTTAAGGTACTAGGCACTGGTTTGGAGCCATGTGGATAAAATAGACATGAAATGCCTTCAAAGCTAACTTTCTTTGTGGGGATACAAATCCATTACCAAAATTCATTTTGTCAATGTCTTCAAAAATAAAATAAAAATGTTTTAATTATCATTGATCCAAAATTCAAAAATATCTACGTAGTTGCTTTATTCTATGTAACCTGTATTACCTGAAGCAAAAGGTGTGAGCTGTCATTTTATTTTACCTGTTATCTGGATTTAGCTTTTTTAAGTAATAGAAGCTGGTTTCTGGTAATAAATTGTTTGAGGATGCTGCTTCTATCTGGTTATTATTAATTTCACTTACCCTTTTGAGTAAATGATTCTTGGCAGAGAGCTTTTCACAGATTTATTCAGACAATGGTCGAATTTGGATGAGTCAGATTTCTCCCTTGAGACAGTGTCTGGTGGCATCACAAATCTGTGTGCGTATCTTTTTCTCTTCCAATAACAATGTTTATTCTTCTTAGTGGTTGGAAGCTTGAAGAGTCAGATATTTCGCTAGTACACCTGGAGTATGAAGAAATCTCATCGAGCTGCTTCTTTTAGAAATGGTGGTTTTCTGTGTATTAGTAGTAAAAAAAATCTTGAATTTTCTTCTGTTTCAACAGTACTCAAGGTGTCTGTCATAGAAAAAGATGGAAGTTCTGTTAGTACAGCAGTCAGATTATATGGTCCAAATACTGAATATGTGATTGATCGTCAAAGGGAACTGCAGGTACGCTATGGTCTTTCTGAAAAAGGTTTATTTGTTAATTACTTCAATAAACTTGTAATGACTAGAATGAGTGAAACCACACATTATCGTGCTTCTTTACTTCAAACATATTGTTTATAATTCCATTCCTTTTTACTTGATTCCAATCATATATGAATTCTCATACTGTCTTTAGGCTATCCCACACCTCTCAGCAGCAGGATTTGGTGCCAAGTTGCTAGGTGTTTTTGGGAATGGAATGGTGCAATCATTTATTGATGCTCGTACACTTACTCCATCAGGTAAGCACCTTGGACAAACCATCTATCAGAAATGGGCATTACCTCTCCATATAAATCTTCTCCTCTTGATAGTGTTCTTTCAGGATTTAAGGCATATAAGTATTTTGTATGATGGTGTCAGATTAAATTGAGGAGTCCTTAATAAGTGCAGGTAGCTACTAGTACTACTTTAATTCCTTTATTTGATGTATATGACAAAAATGTTCACAATTATTACTTTATTAATAAAGTCGCAAAGTCAATTGGACAAAACCGCCATTCTATATGTGTCATGCTTATTGCTGTTATATATGTCTTTGTACGGTTTTGTAACTTTCTTCATAGACAACCTTATCATCCCCTCTTTAATGACCATCCTTTTAATTTTTCTATTTCCTTTTCCGTTCATGTTATGTGTGACAGTGAGGCTTTGGGTTATGATGGCTTCTGGATAATATGTTTTTTCAGTTTGTTTAGATGTATAATAGTTGGGATTTTCGTAACCAATCTTGAAATGTTGATGTAGTTGATACTAGAGCAACTTGGTTTCTGTGTATATATATGGATTATGGAGAAATTGGAAAAGTTATGGTCCAAAACTGGGGTCTGAAACTGGATTTGGTCCTTTCATCTTCTTACTTGCAAATCTTTTCATGAATAAATGCATTACATAGGCCTTAGTATGGTCCCATTTTCTCAGAGCTATTTTCATGTTTTATGCCCTTCTTAATATTGGAGTCATGTTGTTCGATATATCTCCATTAGAAATGCTCATTTTATCTTCTCAACTTTCTGCAATTTTATCTCAGACCTAATTCCAAACAACACAACTATTTTATGTGCCAATTTTCAATTTACATTAACTAATTTGGTCATCATTATCAACTTCTTAAGCACAATGTATTACTTTTTTGTAAAAAAATATCAAGATCATGTATCGGTTACTTCCTACAAATTTTTCTTTTTTATATTCTAAATGAACCTCTCCACTTTATATAATTAGTTCCGGTTAATTATTATTTTCATAATACACCATTTGAGTGGGGATTTACATCTTTCAAGTTATGCTAATATATAACTCAATAAAAAAGTGGACTTCACAATAACCACATTTTACAAATATTATGTAGATGATTTTGAAATAAGAATATACAAACAAAAAGAAAAGATTATTGTTTATATCATATACTTTGTTGTTTAGAATTATCCAGAAGGACTTAACAATACATATTCTCATTTTTCAACCAACAATAGTGTAAACCGTCTTTTTTTGGGGGTCAATATCAACTGCTTTAGTGGCTAGGTTTGCGACTGACATTTTGATTAATCTTTTTATGGGTGGTTGTAATAAAACTATATATAATACTAAGTAGGAGTACATATACGAAAGAGCAGCAATTAGAAGTAGAAAGGAACAAGGAAGTAGAGAAAGAATTATATGAAAGAAGAGTAAACTTACTCTTGCAATTTTAAGGGAAGCCACCTATAGAATACCAAGTTGTAGTACCTGTGCACTTTATATTTAGGAGTTGATAAAATCACAAAGATCTTCAACAGAACTTGTAAGGTACAAAATTACAGATTGGGATGTAATTAGTTAAATCTATGGAATCGGAACTGTCAGTTCTTGAACTGTGGCATTGCATCTACGTGTTTTATGATTGTCATCATATGCTTGATCATGTTTCATGACTATGCTATGATATTGCTGTATGCGTCACCGTGCGGTCAGTGCCTGAGAACAATGTTTAACTTAGAGTTTTTTCTAAATTTAATAAAGATAGAGAAAGGTCTAATTCATTGATATTGATGACAAATGGTTGTCACCTGAGTTTGCAAGTGACTAATCTAATTGGGTTGTGACTTGTGAGCCACTATTCTGACCTCCTTAGCTTTCTACACCTTTTACCCCTCATTTTGCTATATTCTTGGTGTGTTTTACTAGATTACACAACATCATTTTTTGAAAAATATGGATTCATGCACGCTAACCGCAGATCTTGGCACTTATTATCCGTATTCACTTTTCTTACTTACCTATTTCTGAATGTTTGAGTTCATTCCTACAAACATTTCCATTATTGGATAATGAACTCAGCTTAACACCATCATATTTGTTAGTTTGTTTTCACTCCAGGTTAACACTAACCTTCTCTTTTCAGACATGCAAAAACCAAAGCTTGTAGCAGAAATCGCTAAACAGCTGCGAAGATTCCATGAGGTGGAAATTCCCGGTTCTAGAGAACCCCAACTGTGGAATGACATCTCCAAGTACTTCTCAAGAGGTAATCTATGATAATCTTTCTAGTAAAAATGTAGATCTAGATTCCCATAATTTGATAGTTTTGTCTTGACTGTTTGCTTGGCTTCTCCTTTTTTTAATCTCATCTTGCATGCAGCACTGACCCTCAGGTTTGATGATAGCGAGAAGCAAAAGAAGTATGAGATGGTTTCGTTCGAAGAAATCAATCAAGAAATCAATGGCCTCAAGGTGGTCTTCTGCCTGCGTTCGGCATATGCTTGGTGACAATTTGTCCTTTTTGCTCGAAAAATCATGCTAGATGCTATCTTAAGCTCATGTTGTTACAATCCGAAAGTATCTTCTACTTCTTAAAAGTCTTGGTATACTTTTCTCTTCATTAACTATATCATGACGGTGAGAGAGGAATTTGTGTTATTGCTTTGCCCTTCTATTATCATATTTCTTTTTTGTTTTAAAACAGAGAGAGCAGCTACTTGATTTCATGTTTACAGTCTATTGCTTGAAGCCTTGTAATTGAATGACAAGGTGTACTTTGCATATCTACTGTCTTTCTTTTATTTGAAAATTTAGTTATCTTCTAAATAGTTTTGTAACTTTATTTGTTTGGTACTTTTGTGGAATTTCTTTTGCATCATTGTGAATAGAAGAATAAAACAAATGTGATGAAGTGTTGTTTGCTAGCAATTTCTCCATTTTGTACTTTCCAAATCAGTAGTAGCCAAATGCAGTTTATGGTTTAAATTTCACTTTGGTCAAAGAACCTAGTTTAATCATAAACTACATATGTTTTTGGTACAGGCAATGGCAGATCGTTTTAATGCTCCTGTTGTATATTGTCACAATGATCTGCTTTCTGGGAATTTGATGCTTAATGAAAATGACGGTAACATACCATGCATAACTTTCTAAAATCTTATGAACTATTCTCTCTCTCTTGCTTGCTCGTTGGCTTTCTGCATATGGGTGTGTTTGGAAAATCTTGGAGCTGTGTGTTTTAGATTATCTTTTTATATTTAAATCTATATGAATGCACATATTATAGAGGTGAGTACGGTGGTGGTGCGAATAAATACAAGAATGATTTGTACAACCTTAGTCATTTATGTTTGTCAGGTGGTCTTGTATATACATTAATGATCTAATGGGGCTGAACATTTCCAGAATTAGATTCTATATATGGGAATAAAGATCTTGAGATTGAAAAATAAAATAAGACTGGGATTTGTTGCTGCCATATGGTAATTCATTTCTCAGTGAAGAGTGAAAACTTGGCCAATGAAAACTCTTTCTTGAACAGTTTATTTATTTGAGGAAATTTCTTGGACAGTTTATAAGCTATTATCAGCTGCTTTTATCATATCTATTGATATTATTTCGTCCTTCTTGACCTCCCATGTATCCTTGAAATTTTCAGGTAAGCTCTACTTCATCGACTTTGAGTATGGATCATACAATTACAGAGGCTTTGACCTTGGAAATCACTTCAATGAATA